>JACVTC010000105.1:300000-347500 GCA_016946835.1 Neocallimastix lanati (nom. inval.) | reverse complement strand
TTTTTTTTTTTTTATTTATTTTTTATTTTATTTTATTTTACTATAGCCGTAATTACAGTAATCTTTAATCTTTATTTATTCATTTATTAATTATATAAATATTTTTTTTTTTTTTTTTTTTTTTTTTTTTTTTTTTTTTTTTTTTTATAACAATAAAATAAAAGAATTAATAATAATAAAAAAAATAATTAAATATTATTTGTTCAATTAGCTATTTTAAATAGTTATTATGAAATAAAATAAAAAGAGTAATAATCAAAATAAAGGGTTATAATTCAGAAAAAAATAAGTTCGTAGGCTACGAATCTCACCTCTTTTCACGATCAATTCTATTAACTCGTATTAACAATATTATTCTCTATTTCTATTGGTATTATTATATATAACTTCGTTACTACTTCTCTCAGAATCTGTACTTGATTCTAAAGTATTCATATCTGTGATAACAGTATTTACATTACTATCTGATATTGGATAATATTTGGAAATTTTATAAAAAAAAAAAAAAAAAAAAAAAATTTTTTTTTTTTTTTATAAAGAATTTTCAATATCCTTAAAAAATTTTTCTTTCGAAATTCACTGAAAAAGAGATAGCCTTTAGAAAACTAATGTTCCAATCAAGTATTACTTTTTTTTTTTTTTTTTTTCTCTCTAACAATAAGGTCATGGTTCAAGACAGTAGTCTTCCATCATTTTGGCGGCTTTGGCAACACGAGCATCGAATTTCTATCCATCATCATCTGGCATGAAATATCCATTGGAAAAAAAAAAAAAAAAAAAAAAAAAAAAAAAAAAAAAATCAATGCTAAAATTCTGGATACTTACTTATATAAAGTTGAGTTTTCGGTAGTAGTCTCTACTTTTTCTTGAAAAAAAAAAAATTTTTAATTTTTCCATATAAGAAGTCTTATTCCTTGATTGATTTTTTCCTGATCATATCTCTATCTCAATTAAAGTTTTACAATTGCTGTTTTTTTTTTTTCTTTTCTTTTTGAGAGAAATTTTATCCAATTTGTCGCTTAAAAAAAATTTTTTTTTTTAACTTTCTTTACCCTATACATGGCGTCTCTACAACGTAATTTATCTCTAAATAGAACAGAGATAATATATTTTGAGGTTTTCCAATTTTTTAAAATCATCTAACTTGAGCAATCGCACATTTCGCCGATAGAGCAGGAATGTAAAGTCCCTTTTTTTAGAAACACACAACAAAGGGATGTAAAGCTATTCCCATTAGAAAGTTCTTCAATCCAGTATCATCCTGAATTAACTAGTGTCTGTGTTGACTTCTCATGCTTTCTTTATTCGATCCAAAAAAAAAAAGAGATGTATAATACGAAACTTGTTCAATTACTATAGCAGAAAATAACATTCGTTTATAAGGAAATAGGAATAGGAGGATTCTTAAGAAATCCTTTTATGGAATAAAATGCTTTTTTTTTTTTTTTTTTTTTTTTTTTTTTTTTTTTTTCAACTTTATTATTCATTTTTCTGTAGGATCAATTTTCAATTCTAAATCATTTGAAAAAACAATACAGCTAGGTAGGTAGAGCAATTCGTTTTTAGGTAACTCTTGACTTTGAAAGATAAAAAAGGTAGGGTTACTATTATTAAAGAAATCATGAAACTTCCGCTCATACTACAAAATTGGTGAATTTATTGATACTAAATTGTATTTCATTATTATTTCTAGCCCATTTACCAAGGCTAACTTTAACTAACTTCTTAAGTTGAGAATCTTGTTGGAGCAATAATACAATGTTATCTGCAAAAAAAAAGACCTCCACAACAGTATTTATCACCAATAGAAATTCCATATTTATCATATTTATTAAAAATGTCATTAATGAACAAGTTAAATACAATTGGTGAGAGGAGACAACCTTGACGAACTCCATTCTTAATATTAAATGATTCCCGTAATTATCCATCAACCCATACAAAAGCCTTGGAAGATTAAGTTATATAAATTTTCAATAAATTTATAGCACTTAACCTCTAATACCTAAGTAATGAATTTCCATAATTACATTATATATGGGAACAGAGTCATACGACTTTTGTAAGGTCCAAAAAAAAAAAAAAAAAAAAAAAATCAAGCTAAGTATTGTATCGTATCTTTATTTTCAAGTTTTTTGACTCTGACATATAATTCTTCTTAAAGAAGTGTAAGGACTTATCCATTCTTCTCGGTAACAAAAATTCATATTGTTCAGGTCTTATAAACCTTTTATCAATTCCACATTTAGAGATGCTTTTTAGTGATGAATTTTTGCCAAAATTTTTTAACCCATTATCGGTAAAAGAGATGCCACGATAATTATTTACTATCTTCAGAATGGCCCTTTTTATGAATAGAATCGAAACTATCGATGCATTATTCCATGATTATGGAAAAAATGGAAAATCACCATTCCAAATACGATGGATTAAGTCTTCGAGATATTTTAAAAACCCAGATGAAATATTACTATTATATTCACTGGATTCTTCTGATTCTCCTTTACCAGGAATCAAAACTTTGAAGAATTCCATTGACATCGCATCAGGACCACAACTTTTAAAGTTAGGCGTAGATGCGATTGCTTCACTAATTTTCTTTATCGCTAATACCTTGGTTAATTTTCTCATTCCTGTTGCCTTTGGAGTTCCCAAATTCCTAAGTGTATCAGCATCTTTCCAGAAATCTCTAGAAAGACTACGGTCTTTAAGAATCCAACCCTAGGAATTTTTATAAATAATAATGCCCAAGCTTTTAATCTTTTTCATCATTAATTTCATTGTTATCGTTTTCAATAGGATGAGAGAAACCGTGAAAGATTGATTCGTTATTTTTGCATTCTTTTCTACACATTTCCATGTTTTCCCTACAGTCACTTTTAAGTGCAAGAGATCATTCAATTTTTCATTCAATTTTTAATTTTAATCCAATATTATAAGTGTGTTCCTTTTTAATATAAATTCATTACATCTTTTTATAAATGGATTTACATTTACATAGTCTATATATACGAGTCAACAATTTTAGGAAATTTATTGGAATCACTTGCAGATTTATAACGCCTAATTTGATTTATTATTTAATATATTTTACCGTTTGAAGGAAAAAAAATTTTTTTACGAGATATTCTTAAACATCGCTTTTCTAATTTCTATTGACGATTGTATTCGATAAATCCCTTAGCAATAGAATTAGTAGTGTTGATAAACTTTTTTTCAATTTCACAATCTAAGGTGTAACTTCTTCATTTCCTTAATTCTTCACTAAGAACTTCTTATTTATAGTGATGACAAATTTCTTTCTTTAAGTTCAAGATAGTCATACCTATTCCCCCCCCAAATTTTTTTTTTTTTTTTTTTTTTTTTTTTTGGTAATAAAAATGATTCATTTCATCTTTGGTAATTTTTCTTGCAATGAATTACGAGCGAGCATTTTATGATCAGATACAGATGGATAATCAAATCAACAAAATATAAGTACTTGATTTTTTATCAAGAAATACTTGAGTTGACTAACACATGATCCAATATCTGATGAATATCTATCTCTTGTTCATAAAATAGGTGAATCATTAATCAGGAAGAATAAACCAGTTGCTGAGGTTACTACTGGTTAATTTATCTTGTAAATCAGCAATGATTATGTTTAAAATCTTCTAAGAAGAATAGATGGATGATTCGTGTGATTCTGAAGCCATGCGAAAAACTTCAGAGAATACCTATCGGACTTGTAAATGAGTGTTTTCTTTGTAGGAATTAATAGACATTTTCTACAGAACACTTTGAATGATTCCATAGACTCTATGTTGTTAAAGAAACAAAATAAGTAATAGGAATTATCTTCAAGTACAGCTTTGACATGAGACAGGAGAGACATGAGACA
Source organism: Neocallimastix lanati (nom. inval.) (assembly GCA_016946835.1). Classification (NCBI taxonomy): domain Eukaryota; kingdom Fungi; phylum Neocallimastigomycota; class Neocallimastigomycetes; order Neocallimastigales; family Neocallimastigaceae; genus Neocallimastix; species Neocallimastix lanati (nom. inval.). The sequence goes on along the minus strand of JACVTC010000105.1, from coordinate 343,617 downwards.
TGATACTCAAGATATAAACCTCTGACACCTTGCATATTTGAATCCATTCTTTTCTAGAAATATTTGTAGTTAGGAAGTGTTACCTTCACATGGATATCTAGTATCATTGGTTCGGTCCCATTACCTGTTTCCTGAAAACATAGGAATAATAGTTTAAAAATGGTTTAAAAATGAGTGTTGAAGTACTTCAATACTATCTCTTTTTCACAAAATTCCATCCATTCGTATTCCATCTAAGACAAAAAAAAAAAAGAAAAACTTTTCTGTGTTAGAATGTGAAAATTAAATTTTTTGAGGAATTTAAGAGAATTAAGATTAGGTATATTGGGAGCATTGGGTTTATGATTGGCATTTATACCATTTTTACTAAATTAATTGAACTGGGATTTGCAGATTTTGTAGTATTGGATGTAGTATTGATGGTATTATTGGAAATTAATTTTCGTCTTAAATATTGAAAAGAGAAAGATAGAAGATAGGTCTTTGATAATTATTAAAGTAAAATAAACCACTTGTCCATTTTGTTATAATGAATAATCTCTTTTTTTTTTTTTTTTTTTTTTTTTTAATATATTTATTTTTTTTGTTATCTTTTGAATTAATGTTTAACTCTTCGATTAATAAAGCTCTAATTAATATTTTTTTTTATAAAATAATCTTTATATAAACTAAAATGAAAAGGTAAATAAAATATTTGTAGTGAAAGACTATAAAAAAAATTTACATCCATTAAATAAGATCATAAACACTTTCTTTTGGAGGTGAATCAACTTCCTTCTTTTTCATTTTACAACAGCTACATGAAAATGTTTAAATAATATTATAGAAAAAATACATATACCAAATAATGACAAAGTATAAAAAAAAAAAAAAAAGACAATAGATTTATTACAATGATAATATGTGGAAACTACATATGATATTATTAATTATACAACTCCAATGTTACTACATATCCAGTTTAAAATATATATATATATATATAAAACATCAGGGTCACTTTTCTATTGTCTTCCAAATATTTCATATTTTCTCTCTTTCGTACTAGAAGCAAACACGTTTAAGAAAGAATAACCATCGATTATCATCAGAATTACAGAAAACTGTAGTTAGTATACTTGATATAATAGACTATTCCTTTTCCATCAACCCTCAATGGACCTGGAATCTTTTTTTAGGGTGAAATTTTATTAAATTATTTTATTTTAACAAAGTTAGTAATAATTTTTTAATTTTATTTTTTCTATAGAAAGAATAAAATAAAATATCGAATATTATTAAAATATTAAATACTAAATAAAAATAAAATATATAATTAAACAACTCCAATAAAAAAAAAATTATCTATATATACATATGTCTTTACTTATATATATATAAGGACATATCTATATATGTATTATTTAAAAAAAAAAAAAAAAAAAGATTTATATTATATATATATTTAATTTATTTTACTTTAAATTTTTTAATTTTTAATATTTATTTATTTATTTATTTATTTATTTATATTTATACATATATCTTTTTTATTTTTTTTTTTTTTTTTTTTTTTTTTTTTTTTTTTTTTGTGTTTTGTTTTTGCTTTTCGCTTTTAATTTGAAACTATAAACCTATTTTATAGTTTAAAATAAGTTTTTTTTTTTTTAAATTATATTTAAAAATAATATATTTACTTATTGTAACAGTATCATATTATTACTATTTGTATAATAATGTAAGTTTTTCGCTTTTTTTTTTGTTTTTTTTTTTTTATTTATATAATTTTATTTTGTTATAATCTAATTTTAGGATAATCAATATCCTTTTTTTCTTTTTATTATTACTACTTTTTTAATTTTTAATTTGTTTTTTGTTATTTTTTATTATCTTTGTTTTTGTTTTTTTATTTTCGTAATTAAAATTTATTGTATAAAATTTAATTATGAGTAATCAATATCAAAAATAATAAAAATAAAATTTTTTTTTTTTTTTTTTTAAATATTTTCTATATACACATAGAAAAAAAAAAAAACTTTTTCTTAAAACGGTATACATTTATATATAAATAATCATTTATACATCTATTGTTATCATATTATATTTATATATAAATTTTTCTATTTTTATTTTATTGTTTATTTTTTTTTTTTTTGGAAAAAAAAATATTGTAAAACTTTTTTTAACATTTGGCTTCATCAATTAAACACCAATCGTCGTTTTCAATACTCCAGTTTCCATCATTGTCAGAAGAATAAACATCGCATGATGATTTACAACATGGATAACCTTGAGCTCCAGAGCAAGTATTATTAGCAAAACAACTCTTTTGTAAACCACACCAGTCATCATTTTGAATACCCCATTTACCATCACCGTCTTCGAAAGAAACACTAACGCAGGTATCACAACATGGATAGCCTAAGGCAGTAGACCAGCAGGAATTATCTTGTTTTTGTTCACCAGAACCATTGTTAGATTCAGCAGATTTAAAAGTCCAAGTTTGGTTACTCTTTCCTTCATCTGTCCATTGTAAAATGTTAGTACCGTCAGAAGTTCTGGCACCTTCGGCATCAAGAGCCTTTTCACCATTACTTACCTTAGTGGTAATAGTATAGACGTTGGATGAAACTTCTCTGATATAGAACTTTTGGGCATCTCCACCATAGTTAGAGTAGATTTGAACATTAGCACCATTATCAGAAGAACCACCACTAACATCTAAAGCAAAGTCTCCAACTTCACTAACTAAAGTAACTGATCCATCACTGTTGTTGGTAAGTTTCCATTTTTGTTGAGTGGAACCAAGTTCGACATTTTGACTATTAGCTCCAACACCATTTCTAACACTAAGATACTTATTTGAATTAGTATTTGTAATGTAATACCAACCATCATTTATTTTACTAGTGCTACCGGTACTTGGTTGATTTTGGCTTCCTTGACTACCTTGACTGCCTTGACTTCCATTATCAACAACACTAACGTTACCAAGAATTTTTAACATAGTATCAGCAAAACGTTCACCAAATGTACGATAACCGGCTGAAGTAAAGTGAAGTCCATCACCCTTTTGTGGTAAACCTTTAGAAGATATGACGTATGAATTTTTAATAAGTTGTGGAACTCTTTTAATAACTTCGTTATGATAAGCACAAGCACCTCCAGAATCAGCATTAACTACTTCACCAACAAGAAGTGGAACTTCATCAGCATTTAAACTTAAATCATTAATAATATTTTGATAAATTTTCTTAACACGATCTGGCCAGTCTTGTTGACCAGTGTTAGTTTCACCTTGATGAAGAAGAATACCTTTAATGACACCAGCTTCCTTGGCCTTCTTACCCATTTCAATTAATCGTCCATATGGATTACCATTGTAACCATTAACAATACCAACCATCCAATCTGGCATATTATAACTTCTGTAGTTATCTTTTTCAAAAAGTTGAATATCACAACCAGCAACGGCAACAACAGCAACACCTACCTTAATTTGTTCTGGTAATTTTTTAAGTAATGTACGTCCAAAATAATCAACTGGACCTAAACCACCAGCACAATTAGCAAGTGGAGGAACAGCATCATACCATTCACCAACTCTTCTATTATTACATCCTCCTGCAGTAGCTAACATTTTGAAACGTTTATCAACAACTCTATCTTGGTTTTCAATTTTACCATCCCCTTGCATATTAGATTGACCAAATGCCAAATAAATATGGAAATTTGGATCAGGGGCGGCCCATGTCTTTGAAACTAAAGTAAAAGCAGTTGCCAAAATTGTAGTAATAGCTATATTTCCTCTCATTTTATTTATTTAATATTACTAATATAATAGTTTTTAAAATAAATTTAAAAATTTATAGTAATAATAATACAAAAAAAAAATAAATAAATAAAACAAAAATATATGAAGAAAAAAAAAATTGGAAAAAAATTCTTTATATATACAGGAAATATATTAATAATATTTCAAATATTTTTTTTATTTATTTAAATTAAATATAATAATAATAATAATAATAATAATAATAATAATAATAATAATAATAATAATTAAAAAATAAAGAATTAGAAATTTAATATTTAATTTAATAAAAAATAAAATGATTAATATAAATTATTCATATTCATATGTTCAAATTAAGGTGATCTTTGCAAATCCTAAAGTAGTGTTAATATATTTTCACCAAAATAATATTATAGTTTGAGTTTTTTTTAAATATATTAAATAATTTAATTTATTAATAAAATGACAAATTTTAATAAATAAAACACTCAAATTTAATTATATATATAAAAAAAAATTAAATACATTGTTAATATTTGACTTTTATTTATTAAAAATTTATCCTAATTTAATAATACTTTAACTTCATCTCTATTATTAAATTTTTATCCTACTTTAATAATATTTCTTTAACTTTATCTCTTATTATTCATTAAATGAATTTAAAACAGAGCCAATAAATAAATAAAAAATTTGAAATGAAAATAAGAAATGAAAAAAAAAAAAAAAATGATATAAAAAGATCGACAAAATAATTAATTTAAAATAGATTAAAATTTTATTAATATGTAAATTTCTGCTTTTAAAAAAAATTTAATTATTTGTATTAATAATTTAAATAATAATAATAATGATATATAATAATAAATAATAAATAAATAATAAATAATAAATAATAAATAATAAATAATAAATAATAAATAATAAATAATAAATAATAAATAATAAATAATAAATAATAAATAATAAATAATAAATAATAAATAATAAATAATAAATAATAAATAATAAATAATAAATAATAAATAATAAATAATAAATAATAAATAACAAATAACAAATAACAAATAACAAATAATAAATAATTGAATAATATATAATAAATAATAAATAATAAATAATAAATAATAAATAACAAATAACAAATAACAAATAACAAATAATAAATAATTGAATAATATATAATAAATAATAAATAATAAATAATAAATAATAATATAATTATATATTAATAATTTTTATTAACTGTCATTCATTTTTATTAATAAAAGAGTTTTAATAAAATTATCAATTTACGGAGAGTTTATTATGAATAATTATTATTTAAATATTCCATAAAACTATAATTATTAATATTATTAACATTGTTAAAATTTTATTTTAATTAAATTTTATTAAATATTTTATTAATTAAGATTTTATTTATTTGTACATAAATTGTTGAAAAGTGTAATTAAACTTTTTTTTTTTTTTGAAAATATACTTTTAAAAAAAAAAATGATTCAAATGTTTAACTAAGAAAGTAAATAAAATATAATTAATGAATATAAAAATATTTCAAGGAAGTTTATTGCTAAAATTAATGGAATTTAAAATAACTAAAAGTTTAAATATTTATTATACTTTTTATATATTCTTAATTTAATGCCAATATAAAAAAATATAAGATAATAATTGAATAATGAACTAATAACGAATGTGTTCCATTTCTAAATGTGGCTTTTTGATAATGTAATTTGACGGCATATATATAAAAGTTAACCTTATAAATAAATATTAAAGAAATAATAAATATTTAATAATTCTATATATATTTGTTTTAGATAATAATCATAATGGAAAATAATAGAAATAATAAAAATAAAAAATAATAAATAATATATTATAAAGTTTAAAAAAAAAAAAAAAAAAGAATTGAATGATATATATTTAAGTATTAATAACTTTTATATCATTTGCTTTATATTAATATATAGTTGAAACAAAATCCTTCAAAATAAAATAATTTTTATATTTATATAAAAATAAAATCTTTACATCAATACAAATTTTATGTAAATTAATTCAAAGGTTTCATTTTATTTATATATAATGTAATATTCCATAATACAAAAACAAAAAACAAAAGAAGCCACATTATAAAGTCTCATTGTGAAATGCACACTTTTATTCAATTATGAATTATTTTTACAGATATATTTTTAATTAATTATGAATTATCTTATTAAATAATAATTTTGAAATGCAACATTCAAATATAACAAAATATATATATATATATGGAATTATTTACACTTAAAATAATTCATAATTAAATATAAAACATATATATATATATTTAACTATAAATTATTTTAACAGATATATATATTTAATTATTATACTTATAAAATAATAATTATTTAATTATTATACTTATAAAATTAGAATTAACGAATATTAATTAATAAAAATATTAATACATAAATAATTATTATTAATAAAATATCTTCCTAAATAAAAATTTAAGAATCAAATCTTATAATATTATTTTTATTACTATTATTATTATTAATCAGTACTTGTTTCTATTTTATAAAATGAATATCAAATGTGCGTTAAGAAGAATAATCAATATTTTTTCTATGTTACAATTCCAATTTATAATTAATAAAAATAAACAATAAAATTTATCACTATCAAATAAACCAAAGATATAATAATATTTCAAAGTATCTGATGATTTCTTTCCTCTTCAAATAAATATAACTGAAGGTCATATAACTGTTGATAAAAATGAAGATGATGGAATAAAGCATTATTTATACAATCTTATATCTAATGGTTCTCTAAAAATAATTTAAGAAGAAAAGAAAAATGACCATAGAATTGCCATTGTAATGTTTTCAAAATTTCACAATAGAAAATACTATTTATGAAAATGCTAAAAGCGAAATGTATCAATATTCCAATATATATGGATATCCTTTTAAATTTAATACAATAAATTATAATAAAGATAAATCAATATATCACATGAAAATTTCTGTATTATTATTAAAAGTTGTTGTTTAAGGAATAAAAGTAAAGAACTTATAATTGAATTTTATAAGTTGAAAATTTAAAAAATATGAATATTATTATATTTTTATTTATTCATTAAAAAAAAAAGTGCAAATAAATGAAATAAAAAAAAAAATAATAAAAATAAAAAATAATCTTTTTTAAAGTAATACATATGACGATATTTTACTATAATTATTATTTTAAATCTATCTTTTAATAATAAACAATTTATAATAAAATAAATTTAAAAACTTTAAAAATCATAATAAATATATTATTATTAATTCCTCCAAATTTAATATAATAACTATATTATTATTTCATTTCATTATAATATATTTTATTTTATTCAATTTTTATTTTATATTATAATATTTATAATATATTATAATATTTATAATATATTATAATATTATTAATTTATTTATATTTTTAATTCCATAGAATATTTAATTATTTTATTTATTTATTAATTTTAAATTTATTTTGTATAATTTATTTTTTTATTAAATATATTCATAATATATAATTTTTTGAAATGTAAAATTTTATATACTATCTAAATTTACTATTCGATTAGAAGCTTTCCTTCCTATGGACAAAAATATTAATTTCATAACGATAGCAGGTTATAATTGACTTAATTACTGGTGTTTTTTTTTTTTTTTTTTTTTTTTTTTTTTTTTTTTTTTTTTTTTCTCATTACAATAAATTCATAGCCATATAATTTTTTAATTAATGCTCTATCTTATGCAAATTATAATTATAATAATAATAATAATAATAATAATAATAAAATAATAATAATAAAAAAATAATAATAATGATATTAATTATAATAGAAAACTAATTAATAAAAAGTATCTGTATCTATATATTTTTTTTAAATAATATATTAACAAAGGATTAATTTAAAATAAAATTATTTTATTTTATTTTATTTTTTATTTATTCATTTATTTATTCATTTATTTATTAAAAAAAAAAAAAGCTTTAAATTATTCAGATAATAATACTTTTTCTTAATTTTTTATTAAATATTTGAATAAAAAAGGAAATAAAAAAAATTTTTATGTATATTTTAATTAATTATACAGATATAATAATTTAAAGAAAATGATCTTTTTTTTTTTTTTTTTTTTGCAAATAAACATAGCTAATAAAATATTATAGTTATATATATATATATATATATATATATTTTTTTTTAATACCAATTGTAAAAAGCAAAAACAAAAAATTATATGCATTTAGAAAATGTTAAACTTAAAATATTTACTATTATTAATTTTTTTTATTTCTTAGTACTTTATGTCTGCTCCATATTCAAATAAATATTGTTCTATTTTCATATATATATATATATAAATCTTTTATGCATAAAATCATTTAAAAAAAAAAGTTTATTTAAAAAATCCAATAAAATTTTATTATTTTTTGCTCTAGCCTAAATTCCATTATCACTGTTTATATCAATGTTTACTGAATCCAATCAGTTATAAAAATTCATTTCCATTGAATGTATTTAAAAAAAAAAATAATTATTAATAATAATATCATATATTAACTTTACTATTTTAAAGATGATGTAACAGTAAATTATTGAGAAGAATAAAATTATTAAAATATAATTTAATATTTAAAAAAACATTTATTTTATTAAAGCAATTCTTCCATAAATATATAAGAAAATTATTATTATTATTATTATTACAAATACATTTTTATTAATTTATTAATTATTCTTTTTTATTTTATCTTATTTTTCTGAATATATATTAAAAATCATATTATTTGTTATATTAATTATTTTATTTTTATTTTTATATTTATTTTTATTTTTATTTTTTTTAAACTAAAAATTAATTATAACCTTTAAAAGATATATTAATATTACATTATACTAAATAATATATTATTATTGAGTATAAAATAGATTTTAATATAATAATTTAATTAATAAACTTTAATTTTTTTTTTTTTTTTTTTTTTTTTTTTTTTTTTTTTTTTTTTTTTTACTTAATGAAATTACATTATTTAAAAATTAATAAAACATTAAATTTTATTAATTTTTAAATAAAAAAATAATTATTTTTCATTTTAACTATCTTTTTTTTTTTTTTTTTTTTTTTTTTTTTTTTTTTCCACTAAATTATTATAAATATCATATACATATTAAAATATATGTATATTTGAAGTAATTATTTAGAAATTACTTTTTATATAAAATAATAAAAAATTAATACACATACACATAAAAAAAAAAGTGAAGTCAATTGTATTTTTTTTTTTTTTTTTTTTTTTTTTTCATTAAGTTAAAAAATCATGAATCATTTAATTTTTTCTGGATATGTTTTAATTTGTATATTTCAAACAGTTTTTTCCTTTTCTGAAGGCTGTGAATCATCAATAACATATTTTTCAAAAAATGAAATTCCTTTTGATTTTAATTCTATAAGAAATTTAGTGGTGTTTGGGTATTTTTTTTTTTTTTTACATATTAAATTTATTTATATTATGATAAAAATTTTTTTTTTATTGTTGTATTAATATTTTTAAAATAATAATAAAAAAAAAAAATGATAAAAAGTGATTCTTTATCAAGCGTAGATACAAATATAAATGATATGACTTATACTGGAAAAGTATAATTGATATATAAATAATTTTTATAATTGAATTAAACTTAAATGTATACTTCATCCTTATTCATATATATATATATATATTTTTTTTAATATATTTTTTTTAAAGAATCATTCACTTGGAGACAATTGGGCTATTCTGCTATCACAAAAAAATAATATAACATTATGGAATTTTGCTTTTTCTGGAGCTGTAATAGATAATTATATGTAAATAAATAATAATAATTATATTTAATATTTTTTTTTAAAAAAAATATAAATTACATTTCGTCAATATAATTTTTTTTTTTTTTTTTTTTTTTTTTTTTTTTTTTTTTGAATTATTTATAAGAAATAATAATAATAATAGTATTGATAGTATTGATAATAATAATAATAATAATTTTTTATTTAAAAACTATTTTATATTTATTTCTAAAATAATAAAAAGATAATAAGTATATTAAACTAAATTTATATAACTCTATATTTTATTTTGTACTATTAATTTGATATATATTATATTATGATATAGTATCCCAAGAAAAGATTATAAGATATCTTATTTGGTTCAAAATCAATATTTTATTGACAGAATGTCTAAGGGAAAAGAATATGAGAACAAATGGAATAGTATTGATACTTTATTTATTTATTGGTTTGGAACTAATGATATAACATATATTGACCGTGAAAAATATAAAAATTTACTCAATGAAACATATAATATTATTGTTGATAGTCTCTTTAATACATTAGATGGTACTTACGGTATTGGTGGTAGAAATTTTATGTTTTTTAATGAATTACCATTGGATAGGTTTCCAAATGAAAATCTCTATAATAAAAATGTGATTAAAGAAAATGTAGAGGTATTTAATGAACGTATTAATGAGAAAGCTGCTAAATTCTCTCAACGTTATGATGATGTCAATGTTTTTGTTTATAATGTTAATGAAGAATTAAATTATATCATACAAAATTATAAAAATTTAGAATTTAAATATAATAACTTAACTCTAGTGGAAAATGAAGATGAGGATCATCATGTAGATCATTATATTTGGGTAGATGATCTTCACCTTTCAAAAAAAGTTCATAAAGTTATAGCAGATGATATTCATAAATTATTAATAATAAATGAAGCATCATCATTATTTGTAAATATGGTTTTAATTTTAATAAATTCTATCATTATCATATCTATTTTACTTTAAAAAAAGATATATATATATATATATATATAAATTTAAAAAAAAAAAAAAAAAAAATATATATATATATTTATGTGCTATGTATATTTTTTAAACTATTTATATAGTAAAAAAAAAAAAAAAAAAAAAAAAAAAATGTAATAATACCGCAATAATTTAATTTTTTCTTTATTTTCTTTGTTATTATAAAAATAAAAATTGAATTTTATTAAAATTGTCATATTTTATATATGACTTTTAAATTTAAAAATATTTTGATAAAAAAACAATAACAATAACAATAATAATAATAATAATAATAATAATTTAAAAAGTGAAATCAAATTATATTCTTAATAAATATATATATTTATTAAGAATATTATCCGTTTTATTGTTTTAATATTTTTTATTAAGACTAAAAAAAAAAAAATTTTTTTTAAAAAAAAAATAAAATAAATAAATAAATATTTAAGTACAATGAAAAATATATAAATGAATAAAAAATAAAACTATTCACAATTTCAAATAATATATTATAATTATTTCATATTACTCTATTGAATTTATTATTTTAACTGTTTTATTATTTTAATTATTAATATTTTTTATTATTTTATTACTTAACAATTTATTATTATGAATTATTTATTGATAATTATGAATTATATATTTTTATTAATGATTATATATTATTATTATGATTGTTTTTAAATTTATTAATTATTAAATTTTTTTTTTTTTTTTTTTTTTTTTTTTTTTTTTTTTTTTTTTTTTTTTTTTTTTTTTTTTTTTTTTTTTTTTTTTTTACAGCCACAATTATTGCAATCTTTACTTTTTATTTATTTTTTTCATTTATAAATTATATTTATATTTTTTTTAGCTAGATCTCAACCCCTGAGGAGCTTACCACTAGAAATGGTGTTTCTGAGGGGGGTATTACTATCAGTACTTCCCTTGGTACAGGAAATAATAGTTCATATAGTATATTAATATTAATGATCGATCTGTAGGAGTTTAGAAATTTAATTTACTGATTTCATTTCATTTTTATTTCTGTTTTAATCAAAGTTTTTTTTTTTTTTTTTTTTTTTTTTTTTTTTTTTATTTTTAGTTTTTTATCATGAAACTATTTAATTTTTTTCTTTACTAACTTTTTTATTCCTTTTTATCTTTTGTTTATTATTATTATTATATATAATTTTATATTTAATATATTATATATATACTTTATATATATATATATATTTTTTTTTTTTACTATATATATATATTTATATATGTATTTAGCGTCTTGTCTGAGCCAGGTTAAGTATAACCTTTTTTCTTTTTTTCTTTTTATTCTATTTCTTTCTATTCCTTTATCCTTCATTTTCTTTTTTTTTTTTATTTATTTATTCATTTCCTTTTTTCTTCTCCATATGAATGAATTGAGCACTTATCTTTCCTTTCTTCTACTTTACTAATTTTTATATTAATATTTTTATTATCTTTATTCTTTTACTTTATATTAAATCTTGCTTTAAAATATTTCCAGATTAATACATTAATCCTTCTACAAAATTTGATTTATTATTCTCAACAATAGTCAAACTTCAATGTTATGTTATACAAAAAAAAAAAAAAAAAAAGAACAAACTTACCTATAATTATCTAATCACTCAGCTTATTTTTTAATTATAATTATCACAAATTTAATATTAAAATTCTACAGTATTATTATTTTGAGTATTTTACAATTATTGGGTACTACAAACTCATTTCTATATAATTCAAACTTTCACTGTGGTGTCAGCCATTACAGATGTTTATTCAACAAATTCTATATGATATTCAATCATAAACTCAAAAATTGGTCAGTAAAAAAACTTTACAACTGTATCAGTAATTTATCTAGTTCTTTTGTTTGAATATCATCTTTTCAATCGTTAGAAAAATTTTACAATTATATGGTTCTTGTTTTATTATTAAAGTAAATGCTTTCAATTAGTAATACCTTTAAACAATTCTAAGATTTGTTAAATGATGGCCTTCATTCCTCTTTTAAAATTAATTTTAAAGAATGTAAAAGGTTATTCAAATTCTAATGACCGCAAATCCAATTATAATAAAGTTAAAAAAATTAAAAAAATTAAGAGAAAAATTAAATCCTTTGGTATAGATTTCTAATTATGCCATCTTTATTCTAGCTTTTCTTTCTTCAATTTATGTTCTAGCTGGAATATAAATGGTTGGAATTCTGAACAGAAAGATGGTGTTATGCATTTAACTTCAGTATTTAAACTTGTATGTATATATATACCTTCAGGAAACTGGTAATAGTAATTTTCTCTCTATAGAGAGCTCTCCTTCTATTTTTTGGTTACAATTCTATTTTTCTTTGTGCTAATTCCAAAATCCCTGGAATAAGAGGTTTATATATCGGTGTTCATAATTCCTGTTCTTATACTGCTGAAAAATGCCAACTACAATTACATTATATCAGTTAGTCTGACATCATTTTGGAATCAAAAAATGGTCTATTGGCAATATCTACTTTCCTCAATATAGATGACATGAAGCTCGTTTAAATGCTTTCTCTGAAATGGAAAAATGGTTAAGTAAAGGAAAAAAGGAAGAAGTAAAGAATCTAGAAGAGCAAAAAAAAAAAAAAAAAAAAAAAAAAAAAATTGAAAAATAACGTCAAAAATTTAGAAACATAAGGAAAATTCACCTGCTGTTCTTTTAGGGGATTCTAACATGTCCTTCGAAAAACTTAAGAAGTATATTATCGAAAAATTTCCTTGACTGGACTGTTGCTAATCTTACTGGTAGTAGTATTATTTATTCTAAAGGTTCCAAATCTTCACATTTATCTTCTGCTTGCTCATTTGCAAATGATATTTCTGATCGTCAAAAATTGAATTACTTACTATAGGTTCCGTGTTTCGGAGCGATACTATTAGTAAATGCGTATTGATGAAAAGTAACAGAACTACTACTGCACTATTCCTTGCCATATCTGTACGACATCAGCCCTCCTGATAATAAAAGTGTTTTTTTGCAAAACCTCTCAAAAAAATAATTCAAGAGAGCTACTAATGATTGGTATTGTATTGGCAAGATGTTCCGCAAGCCTCACAATATATGGAACAGTAGACCCCTATGAACTTTTTAGGAGTTGTTCACTTAAATGTCTCGGTTCCCCAGTATCGAATTTGTAACTCATCTAAAAGCTGAAATTCCATCAAGAAGGAGTATATAAATATACCTGTTTTTGAAATTTTCATATTCTAAAGTATTAGAATAAGTAGGAAGTAAGTTAATGATTTCTTACTTTATCGACAAATAAAATGAAAAGGTCATCGATAAAAATCAAACGATTTACATCAACATAGAGAAAAAGGAAGAACATTAAAATATCAAATGAATAAAAGATTGTTTACCTTTTCCACAACAAGGGTAGAATTTAGAACAATCGTCAAAAACTCTATCACTTCTAATTGCATTAGTGGTATTATATTTATCTATTAATAATATTAATATATATATATTAATAGGATTTTTTTTTTTTTTTTAAATTTTTCCGTTTTATTTTTATTTTTTTTTTTTTTTTTTTTCAACAATCATTGATAAAAATTCAATTCATTTCGTATTACTTGAAATAATTTTTTTTTTTTTTTTTTTTTTTTTTTTTTTTTTTTTTTTTTTTTTTTTTATAATTTTTCTTGGTCATTAAAGTCCTCTTCAACTTACAAACATTCATAATAAAATTTATTCCCGTAAGTCTATTTCAATTTATCTTCTCTTTTAATAATATATTGTCCTCTAAAAAATAAATCTAAAAAATAAATATATATCTAATTAAAGAATCTATAAAAAAAAATAATTAATAAAAATAAATTAATTTTTTATATTTCCACTTTAATTAAAAACACATAACCTTCAAATTTATGAATTCTCTTACATTTTTTAATTTTTTATTTTTTAACTTTATTTATTTTTTCGATTTTATTTTTCTTTTATAACATGTAATTTTTTTTTTTTTTTAATTTCTTTATATAATTTTTATTTTAATTTTATTTCTTTTTCTGGTAAATTTTTTTTTATTTATCAATCTTTTTTTTATTTTAATTAATCTTTTTATTTATTACCTTTTATATACTTATTTTATAGTATTTTATTTATTTTATTTGCTTTTTATTAATTTATATATATTCATAATTTAACAATTGCATGGCATACCACACCATTCATTGTTTTCAACACCCCAATCACCATCGTCATCAGTGTAGTAAACGGTACCACAAGTTGAACAACATTTGTAACCTTGATCAGTAATGCTGGTTGGACAAACTTCTTCAGATCTAGATCTAACACTACAACCACACCATTCGCCGTTTTCTACACCCCAGTCACCATCACCATCTTGGTAGACAACTTCACATCTATCAGAACAACATTTGTAACCTTGAGCAATAATAGAAGTAGAACAAATAGCAGGATGATATGCTGTGACACGGACATATGATTCAACATCATAGATAGAAATAAGACCATTGGCAACCATAATTTCTGTTTGTCCCCAGAATCTGTGATAAGTGAATTTTGGAGGGTTACCACCGTTAAGGTAGTCTTCAACTTGAGCCCAATCCTTATCTTGCTTGTATTTTGGACGAATATCAATGAACTTAACACCACTTCTGATGTTAGCACCTTGAGCGTTCTTACCAGTCCAACCTGAAGGAATGTAAACATTTTCTTCGAACTTATTGTAATCTTCACGAGCTTCTTCAACAGCGTAACCAAGATCGTCTCTGTAGTTTTCAATAGCATCCATTACATCAATAACAAGTCGGAGACCTTCAGAATCTTCATCCTTTAAGGAAACCCACATTAAAGCCTTAATGATAGAAGCAATTGAACCAAGATCAGTACCTTCAGAAGAAACAGTACCATGAAGTTGAGAGTTAAGACCATTCTTGTTAAAGTTTGAAGATTTCCATTCATCTGGATTACCTGTCCATTCTAAGTTAGTGGCATGAACAACTTCACCACCAATAACACGAGTGTTTTCCTTAACCCACTTAGCCCATTCTTGACAAATCTTTCCAGCCTTTTCGTTACCAGAAAGGTAGTAAAGGGAACAGACACGTTCCATACCCCAACCTTGCATACCAGTCCAATTGTTGGATGGTGGATCGTGGTAAACTGGTTGCCAGTCGTAGAACATACCATAGAAAGTGGTAATATCACTATCTGGTTGAGCATAGTGACCTTGCCATGAGTTGGTGGCTCCACCAGCAATACAACCTTCAGCAGATTGTAACCATCTGAATAATTCTAATTGACGATCTAAAGAGGTTGACCAATCCTTGACGGCAGTAGATCCCTTTGGTTTAAAGGCTGATTCAGTTGAAAGAATCCAAGCAGTTAATGGATTTTGGTAACCACTGTGGGTGTGGGAAGAACCAATTCTCCATGACCAGTCACCTTGAATACCTCCACCCCAGGCAAAGTACCATGAGATAAGGTAGTGAGCAGAGTTCTTACCGCTACCAGCAGCACAACGTTGATAATCAATACAGTTACCAATCTTCTTAAAGTATTTATCGTAATGTGAGTAACGTAAGTAATCACCAAGCTTAGCAGCCTTTGAAGCAACAGAAGAAAGATCAACTCCATCTTCTTTAGCCCAAATATAACCAAAGTAGGCAGCTTGAATAGCACGAGCATCAGCATCTGGAGCAGCAGTGTATCTCCATTGCTTAGCATAGGATTTATCACCAGTGAAAAGATCTAAGAAACCGTTAGGACCACCCCACTTCATAGTTTCCCAACATGGGTGTGGAACAGTCTTCCATGCTGATTCAGAGGCACCACGTTGGAAGGTGTTAATGAAAGATGGCTTAGACTTACCATCACCTTGTTGACCATAACCATACCAGTTATCACCATCAATAATCCAGTGCATAGCATAGATATCCCAAGTACCATAAGCTTGTTGAAGTTCCTTAGCAATTGGATCTTGACCAACAATACCATCTTGAAAGACAAGTTGAGCTGGATAGTTTTCAATGTCATCATCTTCTGGAGCATAAGTAGCTGGAGAAGAAGCATTGTATCTACTGTTACCTGGTTGATTCTTACTATCTGGAATAAGATGCTTTTCTAAGTAACTCCAAGCAGTGGAAACTCCATCATAGTTACCAGTAAGTTTACCATGAACTGCTTCTAACCAAACCCAGAAGGAGTAAGTTTCAGATACAGATTCATGACCATGATCTGGAGCTTCAACCATCATAGTTTCAATTGAGTGGTATGGAACATTTTCTGGAGAGAAATATTCAGATTGATATGAACCATTACCAGTAACAATATTATAGTGTTCAATAGCACGTTGAGCATAATCATCATATTTATTATTTACAGCTACAGAACACTTCGTTGGAGCAGCAATAACAGCAGAAGCACCAAGAAGAGCAATAGCAGATTTAATAGATGACATTTTTATTAATTTTTTTATTTAAGATTAAATCAATTAATAATTTCGAATATATATAAATTTATTTTTTATAAAATATTTTAAAAAGTTTGTTCCAGCAAACAAAATATTTTATTAAAATTAAAATATTTTTAATTGGTATAAAGAATAAAGTATTAATTTCGAACGAATTTTTTTCTTTAAATACTTCCTTAATAGAAATTTAATAAAAAATTTAATAAATTAAAATATTTAATAAATTGTATAAGTTAAATATATTTATAACTTTTAAAAAAAAATTAATATTATTTTAATATATGTATATTAAATCTCAAATCTTAAATTATAATATTTGAGAATTAAATTAAATTTTTTCAAACATATTATTTAATTTATTAATTAATACAATAAATAAAAGAAAAAAAAAAGAAAAAAAAAAAAAAAAGAAATAAAGAATATCATTTTTTATTTTATTTAGACTCCTTTAAAATTTAAAAATATATAAAAATAAAATTCTACAAATATAATAATATAAAATATTAAAAAAAAAAGTTTAAACAATATTAATTCAAAAATTCTTTTCGATATAAAACAGATATGTGTAGTCAACAAATTTGGTATATTTGTATATTTTTATATTTATATATTCAAATATTAAATTTTAATCTTATATTAATTTATATTATTTATATTTTATATTATTTATATATTTTGTATATTATTATTTATATTTCTTATTTATATTTATTAAATATTAAATTACACTTTTTATTTTAAATTATTAAAATTTATACAATTAATATTATGTTTATATTATTTATAAATTATTCATATTAAAATATTATTATATTCTTATTTATTATATTTATTTATAATTATATATAATTAATATATTTTACAGTATAATTTATATTATTCTTTTTTTGTTTTTGTTTTTCTTTGGTAGAATTGTAATTATAAAATAATAAAATATTAATAAAAATATTAATAAAAATTGTTAATAACTCAAATACACTTATTAAACCAGCTACAACATAAAGAATATCACATTATTTTTTAAATCAGCTACAACATTAAGAATATCACATTATTAAGTCATACTTCAAATATTTAAAGTTATTAAAAGAAAAAAAAAAAAAAAAAAAAAATGAAACGTTAAATAATCACTCTACAAAATTTAATATTTTTTTAAAAATAATATATTAACAAAGGATTAATTTAAAATAAAATAATTTTATTTTATTTTATTTTTTATTTATTTATTTATTTATTTATTCTTTTATTTACTAAAAAAAAAAAGGCATGAGATTATTCAGATAATAATACTTTTCTTTATTTTTTTAATAAATTTTTTTTTGAATAAAAAAGGAAATAAAAAAATTTTTTATGTATATTTTAATTAATTATACAGATATAATAATTTAAAGAAAATGATCTTTTTTTTTTTTCTTTTTCTTTTTCAAATAAACATAGCTAATTAAATATTATAGCTATATATATTTTTTTTTCAATACAATTGTAAAAAACAAAAATTAAAAATTATATACATCTAGAAAATGTTAAAATATTTATTATTATTATTTATTAATTTTTTTTTTTATTTCTCAGTACTTTTATTCATGTCTTATGCATAAATCATTTAAAAAAAAAAAGTTTTATTTAAAAAATCCAATAAAATTTTATTATTTTTTGCTCTAGCCTAAATTCCATTATCACTGTTAATATCAATGTTTACTACATCCTATCAGTTATAATTCATTTCCAATGAAAGTATTTAAAAAAAAAATAATTATTAATAATAATACCATATATTAACTTTACTATTTTAAAGATGATGTAACAGTAAATTATTAAGAAGAATAAAATTATTAATATAAAAGTATTTCTTTCATAAATATAAATAAAAAAAAATTATTATTATTATTATTATTATTACTATTATTATTATTATTATTATTATAATTATTATAATTATAATTATTATTATTATTATTATTATTATAATTATTATTATAATTATTATTATATATTATTATTATATTATTATTATTATATTATTATTATTAATAATCTTCTATTATTTTATTAATATTATTATTATTATTAGTATTACAAATATACATTTTTATTAATTTTAATTATTCTTTTTTATTATATCTTATTTTTCTAAATATGTATTAAAAATCATATAATTTGTTAAATTTGTTAAATATAATTAATAAAATTAATTGTTTTATTATTTTTAAACTAAAAATTAATTAAAACCTTTAAAAGATATATTAATATTACATTATACTAAATAATATATTATTATTGAGTACAAAAAAGATTTTAATATAATAATTTAATTAATAAACTTTAATTTCTTTTTTTTTTTACTAAATTATAATAAATATCATATATACATTTTAAAATATATGTATATTTATATAAAATAATATATCATAAAATTAATACACACACATACAAAAAAAAAAAAGTAAAGTCAATTGTTTTATTTTTTTCTTTTTCTCATTAAATATGTTATTTATATATCATTTATTTTTTTCTGGATATGTTTTAATTTGTATATTTCAAACAATTTTTGCCTTTTCTGAAGACTGTGAATAATCAATAACATATTTTTCAAA
Organism: Neocallimastix lanati (nom. inval.); assembly: GCA_016946835.1. NCBI lineage: Eukaryota > Fungi > Neocallimastigomycota > Neocallimastigomycetes > Neocallimastigales > Neocallimastigaceae > Neocallimastix > Neocallimastix lanati (nom. inval.). The sequence goes on along the minus strand of JACVTC010000105.1, from coordinate 323,884 downwards.
AAAGGAAATTCCTTTTGTTTTTAATTCTATAAGAAATTTAGTAGTGTTTGGGTAATTTTTTTTTGTTGATAGTTTCTCTAATACATTAGATAAATTTTATGTTTTTTAATGAATTGTCATTAGATAAGTTCCAAATGAAAATCTCTATAATAAAAATGTAATTAAAGAAAATATAGAAGTATTTAATGAATATATTAATGAGAAAGCTGCTGAATTCTCTCAACGTTATGATAATGTTAATGTTTTTGTTTATAATGTTAATGAAGAATTAAATATCGTACAGACTTATAAAATTTAGAATTTAAATATAATAACTCAACTCTAGTGGAAAATGAAGATGAATCATCATATAGATCATTATATTTGGGTAGATGATCACTTTTCAAAATGAGTTCATAAAGTTATAGCGGATGATATTCATAAATTATCATTGGTGAATGAAGCATCATCATTATTTGTAAATATGGTTTGTAAATGGTTTTAATTTTAATAAATTCTTTCATTATCGTATTTATTTTACTTTAAAAATGATTATAAAAATAAAAATTAAATTTAATTTTTCTGTCATACTATGTAAAGATTTTAAATTTAGAAATATTATAATAAAAAAACAACATCAGCAACAGATATAACAAAAACAATAATAATAATAATAATAATTTAAAAAGTAAAATCAAATAATATTAAAATAATTATATATATTTATTAAGAATATTATCCGTTTTATTGTTTTAATATTTTTATTAAGACAAAAAAAAAAAAAAAAAAAAAAAAGTAAAATAAAATAAATAAATAAATATTTAAGTACAATGAAATAATAATATAATCATTAATTATTATTTATTATAATTTAATTTCTTAATAATTTATTATTATGAATTATTTATTGATAATTATGAATTATATATTTTTTTATTAATGATTATCTATTATTATGATTGTTTTTAAATTTATTGATTATTAATTTTTTTTTTTTTTTATACAGCTGCAATTATTGCGAATTTTAATTTTTATTTATCTTTTCATTTATTAATTCCATGAATAATTTTTATTAAAAAAAAAAAAAACGGAATTAATAAAAACAAAATAAATATTATTTATCCAATTGGAACATAATAATATTTTAAAATAATAACATGAAATAAAAAAGTAATATTCAATATATGAAGTGTATAAATAAATTCAGAAAAAAGTTCATATGCAACGAACCTCACCTCCAGTTTAATTATTCAGGATTCTATTGATTATTAGAAGTGAATTTCAAAATTTATATTTATTTTTATATGTATTAATTATTACTATTAATTATTATTATTATTATTATAATTTTTTTTTTTTTTTTTTTTTTTTTTTTTTTTTTTCTAGATTGATTATTAAAAGTAAATTTCAAAATTTATATTTATTTTTATATTTATTTAATATTGTTTTTCTTTTTCTTTTTCTGAAAACTAATATCCTTTAATAATTTTTTTTTTTTTTAGACTATGAAGAGAATACACTTCCAGTGCTTTATTAAATAGATGATTTAATTTTTATGTATTAACATTTTTTATAAGAAAAAATACATTATATAATTTAAAGATATAAATAAAATGTATGTAAATAATTAAGTAAAATAAAAAATAATAAAAATTAATAAAAATTAAAAAAAAAAAAAGAAAAATTTTAACCTTGAAAATTTAATGTAATAAAGAATAAAAAATAAGTTCAAAAGATAAAAAAAATTTCGATGTGATGTTATACCATGTGTAGTAACAATATCTCCAGTTAAATCTAAAACAATAAAACAAAGAAGTAACATTTTTAAAATTGATAGTGTGTGGTGTCCACTAAACTGTTCCCTGAACCACAAGAAAGATCATCAAAAGTTGAATTACTTACTATATTTGTAACCAACTCTTAAAATTAAGATCCAGTTAAAACCTAAACTTTTAATTTATTGATACCAAAAGATATTTCATTTTTAATAGTCCCAACATAAAAAACATGACAAAGTAAAGCCTTTATTTTCCTTTCACTAAGCGCTATAAGAACAATATCATCAGTAATTTTTTTTTTTTTTTTTTTTTTTTTTTTGGATAGGGAAGAGAATACACTTTTAGTGATTTTATTAATTTTATTATAAAAAATACTTGTAGGTAAAAAGTACCTTTGAAATTAAAAATAAAAATAAAAGTTAAAAAAAATAAAAAAATAAATAAATAAAAAAAAGCTCTCAAAAATATTATATATTTTGACAAGTTGTACTATGTAGGAATTTTCCCTTCTTAACAAATAAAAAAATAATAATAAAACCTAGAAGTAGCATCTTTAATATAGATAATGCGGTGTCCACTAAATTCTCCCCCGGATTCATCATTTATTGAATTACTCTTCGTAGAAATAGATGATGATCCTGTATTATCATTATGCTTTATCAGTACGACGTCGACGCTCCTGGTTAAGTTTGGTATTTTGGAATACCTATCAAAAAATAGCTCAAACGAACTACTTATGATAGGTATTGCACTAGTTTAGAATTCCGCCATGCCCACAATTAATTTATCTTCTTTTTTGATTTTTGTAAAAATAATTATATAATATATTGTCCTCCAAAAATAAATATATATATAACTAATTAAAGATTCTATAAAAAAAAAATAATTAATAAAAATAAATTAATTTTTTATACTTCCACTTTAATTAAAAACACATAACCTTCAAATTTATGAATTCTCTTATATTTTTTAATTTTTTATTTTTTAACTTTATTTATTTTTTCGCTTTTATTTTTCTTTTAGAACATGTAATTTTTTTTTTAATTTCTTTATATTATTTTTATTTTAATTTTAATTTTTTTTTCTCTGGTTATTTTTTTTTTTAATCAATCTTTTTTTTTAGTTTAATCAATCTTTTTTTTTTTTTTTTATTATTTATTATTTTTTATATACTATTTTATAGTATTTCATTTATTTTATTTGCTTTTTATTTATTTTATTTGCTTTTTATTTGCTTTTTATTTATTTATATATATCCATAATTTAACAATCATATGGCATACCACACCATTGATTGTTTTCAACACCCCAATCACCATCGCCATCAGTGTAGTAAACGGTACCACAAACTGAACAACAACTGTAACCTTGATCAGTAATGCTGGTTGGACAAACTTCTTCAGATCCACCACCACAACCACACCATTCGCCGTTTTCTACACCCCAGTCACCATCACCATCTTGGTAGACAACTTCACATCTATCAGAACAACATTCGTAACCTTGGGCAAGAATAGAAGCAGAACACTTACCCTTCTTCTTTATAACGTGAGATGGAACATCATAGATAGAAATAAGACCATTGGCAACCATAATTTCTGTTTGTCCCCAGAATCTGTGGTAAGTGAATCTTGGAGCGCTACCACCGTTAAGGAAGTCTTCAACTTGAGCCCAATCCTTATCTTGCTTGTATTTTGGACGAATATCAATGAACTTAACACCACTTCTGATGTTAGCACCTTGAGCGTTCTTACCAGTCCAACCTGAAGGAATGTAAACATCTTCATTGAACTTAATGTAATCTTCACGAGCTTCTTCAACAGCGTAACCAAGATCGTCTCTGTAGTTTTCAATAGCATCCATTACATCAAGAACAAGTTGGAGACCTTCAGAATCTTCATCCTTTAAGGAAACCCACATTAAAGCCTTAATGATAGAAGCAATTGAACCAAGATCAGTACCTTCAGAAGAAACAGTACCATGAAGTTGAGAGTTAAGACCATTCTTGTTAAAGTTTGAAGATTTCCATTCATCTGGATTACCTGTCCATTCTAAGTTAGTGGCATGAACAACTTCACCACCATTAACACGAGTGTTTTTCTTAACCCACTTAGCCCATTCTTGACAAACCTTTCCAGCCTTTTCGTTACCAGAAAGGTAGTAAAGGGAACAGACACGTTCCATACCCCAACCTTGCATACCAGTCCAATTGTTGGATGGTGGATCGTGGTAAACTGGTTGCCAGTCGTAGAACATACCATAGAAAGTGGTAATATCACTATCTGGTTGAGCATAGTGACCTTGCCATGAGTTGGTGGCTCCACCAGCAATACAACCTTCAGCAGATTGTAACCATCTGAATAATTCTAATTGACGATCTAAAGAGGTTGACCAATCCTTGACGGCAGTAGATCCCTTTGGTTTAAAGGCTGATTCAGTTGAAAGAACCCAAGCAGCTAATGGATTTTGGTAACCACTGTGAGTGTGGGAAGAACCAATTCTCCATGACCAGTCACCTTGAATACCTCCACCCCAGGCAAAGTACCATGAGATAAGGTAGTGAGCAGAGTTCTTACCGCTACCAGCAGCACAACGTTGATAATCAATACAGTTACCAATCTTCTTAAAGTATTTATCGTAGTGTGAGTAACGTAAGTAATCACCAAGCTTAGCAGCCTTTGAAGCAACAGAAGAAAGATCAACTCCATCTTCTTTAGCCCAAATATAACCAAAGTAGGCAGCTTGAATAGCACGAGCATCAGCATCTGGAGCAGCAGTGTATCTCCATTGCTTAGCATAGGAGTTATCACCAGTGAAAAGATCTAAGAAACCGTTAGGACCACCCCACTTCATAGTTTCCCAACATGGGTGTGGAACAGTCTTCCATGCTGATTCAGAGGCACCACGTTGGAAGGTGTTAATGAAAGATGGCTTAGACTTACCATCACCTTGTTGACCATAACCATACCAGTTATCACCATCAATAATCCAGTGCATAGCATAGATATCCCAAGTACCATAGGCTTGTTGAAGTTCCTTAGCAATTGGATCTTGACCAACAATACCATCTTGGAAGACAAGTTGAGCTGGATAGTTTTCAATGTCATCATCTTCTGGAGCATAAGTAGCTGGAGAAGAAGCATTGTATCTACTGTTACCTGGTTGATTCTTACTGTCTGGAATAAGATGCTTTTCTAAGTAACTCCAAGCAGTGGAAACTCCATCATAGCTACCAGTAAGTTTACCGTTAACAGCTTCTAACCAAACCCAGAAGGAGTAAGTTTCAGATACAGATTCATGACCATGATCTGGAGCTTCAACCATCATAGTTTCAATTGAGTGGTATGGAACATTTTCTGGAGAGAAATATTCAGATTGATATGAACCATTACCAGTAACAATATTATAGTGTTCAATAGCACGTTGAGCATAATCATCAGCACCACGCTTCTTCATTGGAGCAGCAATGACAGTAGAAGCACCAAGAAGAGCAATAGCAGATCTAATAGATGGCATTTTATTAATTTTTTTATTTAAGATTAAATCAATTAATAATTTCGAATATATATAAATTTATTTTTTATAAAATATTTTAAAAAGTTTGTTCCAGCAAACAAATATTTTATTAAAATTAAAATATCTTTAATTGTTATAAAGAATAGAGCATTAATTTCGAACGAATTTTTTTCTTTAAATACTTTCTTAAAAAAATTTAATAAAATATTTAATAAGTTTTATTTTTTAACTTTTAAAAAAAAAAATTAATATTATTTTAATATATGTATATTAAATCTCAAATCTTAAATTATAATATTTGAGAATTAAATTAAATTTTTTCAAACATATTATATTTAATTTATTAATTAATACAATAAATAAAAGAAAAAAAAAAGAAAAAAAAAAAAAAAGAAATAAAGAATATTATTTTTTATTTTATTTAGACTCCTTTAAAATTTAAAAATTTATAAAAATAAAATTCTACAAATATAATAATATAATTTATTAAAAAAAAAAGTTTAAACAATATTAATTCAAAAATTCTTTTTTAAGTCATACTTAAATACTTAAAATTATTAAAAGAAAAAATAAAATAAAATAAAAAAAAAAAGATGAAACATTAATTAATCATTCTACAAAATTTAAGAACAAAATTTTTTTTTTTAAAATAAAAAAAAAAAAAAAAAGATTTTATTATGCTACTATTTATTATAATTGATAATAAGTTAATATTTATGTAAATATTAAATAATAATTGTGTAAAAAGTTAGTGATGAAAATATAGCTATTTCAATAAATAAATATCTATCGTTTAATTATTAACATTTTTATCTAAAAAAAAAAAAAAAACATTAATTCAATTATCAAAATATATATTTTTTCCTTAAAAATTTTAATTTACCATGGTTTATATATATATTAAAAAAATTCTTTATATTATTATTATTTAATATATTTTTATTTTATATCATTTTATATCATTATACAATATTATATTTAACAATATTTTTATACATCAACCATATTTTCATATTATATATTTTATAAATGAATTATATGTAACTTTTATGATTACAATGAAGATAAATTTATTAATTGTAAATCTTTTTTTTATTTTTTATATTATTATATATAATACATTATATAATATAAATACTTAAATTAAAATTTATGAGAAAAAAAAAAAAAAAAACAATAAAATTACTATTGTTAATCTTTTTTTTTAAAAAAAATGAAAATAAATTTAAAAAGGAAAAATAAACAATAAATGTAACCTCAGTTTCTATATATAAAATTCTATTATACTATAAAGTTTATAATTAACAATATTTAGGCTAGGATAAAACTATATTAATAATTTATATTAATAAAAAATTTTTATACTTTTTTTTTAAAAAAATTGTTCTAAAATTTTATAAATAATTAATAATAAAAAAAAAAAAAAGTAACGTATGTAAAACTTTATTTATTATCAAATGATTTTAATTTGTCGATCATTTAATTTAACAAAATTAGTAATTGTCAAGATATTTTATTTATAATTTTTTAATATGAAATAGATTTTATTATTCAAACATAAATTAATGTCATAAATCAAAATTTAATCTAATGATTTTATAATAATTTTTATAATGTTCTTTATAAGTAACGTGACTTGATTTCTAAATATTAATTATACTTTTAATTAATAAAATATGAAATAATAAATTTAATAACATAAATTAATGTTTTAATTATATTCTTAATTGTTTTGTATTTATCTTTATAGAGTTATTAAATATTTCCTTAAATAATAATTATTAATATTTATAATACTTTACATAAAAATTCATTAAATAGTTTATTTTAATTACAATAACAACTAATTAAATAGTTAATTCTAATTAAATAACATAAAAATAATTACAATAACAACTAATTAATTAGTTAATTCTAATTAAATAACATAAAAATAAAACATTTCTCTTAATTCAGAAAAGTGAGAAAGTTTATCAAATATAATTATTTTAACTTGAATCAATTAATAATATAATCATATTAATAAAATTAAATAAATAATTTAATAATACTTTAATAAATTTAATTAATCCCAACAATACTTTTTTCGAAAAGTTATATTATGTTTTACTAATTAATAAATATAATAAATAAATATATATTATAAATATATTTATATTTATTATTAATTAGTAAAATATAAAATATATTTATTTATTATTTATTATTTTATTTATTATTTATTATTTTATTTATTATTTATTATTTTATTTATTATTTATTATTTTATTTATTATTTATTATTTTATTTATTATTTATTATTTTATTTATTATTTATTATTTTATTTATTATTTATTATTTTATTTATTATTTTTTTATTTATTATTTATTATTTATTATTTAATTATTTAATTATTTATTATTTATTATTTATTATTTAATTATTTATTATTTATTATTTATTATTTATTATTTATTATTTAAAATATGTTTATATAGTATTTTAAATGGACTTATCCATGTTGCTCTTCTATAAATCCAGAAGTTATACATTCCTATAAGAATGGTAATCAATGAGTAGTATATTAAAAGATGGAGCCAAAAATGAATGGATTCTGTTGAGAAAGTGGTTGAAAAGACTCCAGAGCTTAAACCTGAGGGCGAAATCATTATCGTACCTAAATCTACCACTATTATTGAAGCACCAATGTCTATTAATCAACTCTGATTGTTACTCAAAAATTGGTTATACATGCTGTTCTCCAGAAAATACTGACTTATATAAAGATTTATAACATAATTTAAAGATTTCAGTTCAAGTCATTTTAATTTAAAATCATTAATCATTAGTAAGTTGAGAGCATTGATCAATAAATTTAGAACTTATTCCTTTTATTAAAACTTATTTATTATCATAAAAGTGACATAATAATTTTTTTTTGTCATTTATTATTAATTAGTGGCATCAATTATAGGTCTATAATTCATTCTTTAGCTTTACAGTTATACTAGTTCACTATTTATTTTATTAATACTTTACTACTTTATACTACTATACTTCCCTCTTTATTTTATTTTATTTTATTATATAATTGAATAATGTTAGTATTATCATACTTTATTATATTTATAGTAATTAAATTAATCTGTAACCAATAATTGATTCGACGGTTTTCTTAGATTCAGAATCAGAATTAGAATCAGAGGATATATTACTGATATGAATACTATATTTAATTAAATTTATTCGAAAATCTTCCAAACTATAAAATATAGAACGAGTGGATATGTATTGCTTTAACCAATTTTTATAAAATGTATAAATTTCATCAATTAGAATAACATAATTGTCATTTTTATCAATAATATTTTTTTTCCAAATCCATTATTTTTTCTATTTGCTTAAGTTCACGATTTAACTTTTCATCTTTTGATTTGATATCGGATTTATGATGTAATTGCTTTTGTCTACCATCTGATAATTTCATACCATATTGATATGTTGCTTTAGGTAAAATAACACAATTATCCAAAAATCTAGCAATATGGTCACTATTCATAATAAAACTTTTGGTTTCATTAATCACAGATTTAGGAATTTCTAGGGTAGAGTAATCCTCTTGATAATTTCCAATAAGTAAATAAATTAAAATTCAGCATAACCCCTTGAACATGAGAATCTTTCCATTTTGCATTAGCTCTTTTTATTGAAGGGTTTTAGTTGAAGATAAGATGGATACATTCATTTTATTTATTAATCATTGGGTGAATGATATAACAAGAATACGATCAATTAAGGCATTATCTAAGTTAGATATTGTCAATTTGTCATTTTCATTAATAATTGGTAATAAATCAACAGATACTGCTTGAACATCTTTATACATGGTTTAAGTTTTAATTAAGCCTGCATTACCGGTTATAGCTTTAATATCACCTGTAATAGCAATGCTACAGGCATCTGGTTCTTCACATATGGTCACTCTTACACAATTAAGATCTACCATATGTAGATTTAGTTTATCAGTACTGACCGATTTTCATAAAAATAAAGAAACATTCATTCGAGGTTGCAGCATAATCTCTAATTAAAAAATGTATCATATTAGTAAGAGTAGTCCTACCGTTTCTACCAGATCCGATAAAAAGTACAATCGTACTTAATTTATTAATGAAAGTAAGAGATGAAACTAAAATCTTTAATACGTATTGAATCAATTCCTTTTCAACAAATATATCTTCAAAAAATTCATTGACATCTTTAACTTTTTCCTTATTCTCAGAGTGAAAATCATAATTGGTAGATTTAAGACAAAAATCTTTAGGCATTCCAAGACGTGGTTTATTAATATTGAAATCAATATATATATATTAAAATTAGTTCATGCATGTATTTAATTTATATATATAAATATAAGAAAAAAAAAAAAAAAAAAAAAAAAAATATATATATATATATATATATAAAACACTTAATTTATATTTAATGTTTCAAAAAAAAAAAAAAAAAAATTAAAATTTTATAAATAAAATATTAAATAAATTATTCAAATTTATATTATAGGATTAAATTTTTAATTTCCAATAAATCAAATTATTTTATTTGTAGTTGGATATTTATATATATATCATTTATTCAATATATCATAATTAATGATAATATATCTAAATACTTTGATTAAAACATTGAAATAAAACAATAAATATAAATTATTATTTGTTTCTGGAAAATCTTTTTAAGTGAAATTATAACCATTATCAAACATGAAATTTCCATATTTTAACCAGCTGCTTTTTGGTAGTAAAAAATTTTATCAAATTTGTCTATTAATTTTTCGTAAAAGCGACCTTGAGAAATTAAATAAAGATGAATTGGAGTATTACTTTTAGTTTTTACATTCTTTCATTTAGTTTCAGCCCAAATATCCTTATTATTTAAAAAATTAGTAAACTAAATTTTCTTTTGTGAAAGACAAGAAATAAAATTTAGAAGAGAAGAAACAGTATATATTAAAATCGAAGTAAAGATAAGCATAGAGAACAGTTCTCTCGTTAACTGAAGCAACTTCGTAAACATAGTTTGTTTCATTTTTACTGGTTTCATCTCTTTCACCTAAAGAAGTAATGTTTTGAAATAGGTTTTTAATTTCTTCAAAATTTTCAACATCTTTAAGGTATATTTATTTTTCATAATTAAATTATGTTATTTCACCAGTAGTACTGAGATAACATTTTAAACTTTTTTTTTTTTTTTTTTTTATCTTTTTTTCATTAATATTACCGTTGAAATTAAGAGCGTCTTTTAAAAATACACTATAATAATCATCAGAGAGATCATTACCTTCTTGGGTTTTCTTAGTAAAAGTGCAAAAGTGCTGTTCAACAGTAGTATAATTTAAAAATTAAGAACTCTTTTTATTTCATCTATTACAATAGAAAAATATATATATATTATAAATTATAAAAACTTTTTTTTTTTAAAAAAAAAAAAATAATTTTATTCAATTATATATTTTTATGAAAATATTTTTATATAACATTGATAAAAGTTGAAATATTACTATATAAATAACAATTTTTTTATTTAATTATTTATTTTTTTATTTAGTTAAAATAAAGATTTGAATAATATTTTTTATTTAATTTAGTTAAAATAAAGATTTGAATAATATTTTTTATTTAAAATAATACTTTTATATTATTATATACTATATTTATTTTATTTTAAAAAAAAAATCATCATGATTATATAATTCTAATTAAAGATTATGATAAATTAATGTTAAAGAACATTTAATAAGTGATTTGACATTATTAGAACTATGATGAAATAACAGAAAAAATATATATATATATATATTAAAAACATTTGAAATTTATTATTTCTTAATTTTAATAGAGTATTATTTATAAATAAATAAGAAATTAATAAATAATAAAAAATTACAAAAACTGTAGTTTTTATTATTTATTTACGTGATGTCCATAAGGCTTTCCCTCAGATGATTATTTCACCCAACCCTGATACTACGCTTTGAATTGAAGCATAGACCTTGATGATTGTAAAATTTCCAATCGCCAATGATTACACCCACTAGGGAGGAGTTAATGGTTCCGTTCTGATGCTCGTGGTCATTAGAGATATATGTAGGAACGTTAGGAATGCATCTCCGGGCAGTGTGTAACGACGATTGAGAGCGGCGAAGCTGATACAGTATGCCAATAACTCATCACCTTACAGTTAATTAATAACTGTATGGCCATATGGGAGATGGGTACCCATATGTGCAAGTCTATGTTTTTTTTTTTTTTATTATTTATTTATTTATTTATTTTATTTATTTATTTATTTATTTATTTATTTATTTATTTATTTATTTATTTATTTATTTATTTATTTATTTATTTATTTATTTTATTTTATTTTATTTTATTTTATTTTATTTTATTTTATTTTATTTTATTTTATTTTATTCAATCTGTACTTATATTTATATTCTACTATTTATTTTATTTTATTTTATTTTATTTCATTTTATTTTATTTTATTTTATTTTATTTTATTTTATTCAATCTGTACTTTACATTTATATTTCTACTATTTATTTTATTTTATTTTATTTTATTTTATTTTATTTTATTTTATTTTATTTTATTTTATTTTATTTTATTTTATTTTATTTTATTTTATTTTATTTTATTTTATTTTATTTTATTTTATTTTATTTTATTTTATTTTATTTTATTTTATTTTATTTTATTTTATTTTATTTTATTTTATTTTATTTTATTTTATTTTATTTTATTTTATTTTATTTTATTTTATTTTATTTTATTTTATTTTATTTTATTTTATTTTATTTTATTTTATTTTATTTTATTTTATTTTATTTTATTTTATTTTATTTTATTTTATTTTATTTTATTTTATTTTATTTTATTTTATTTTATTTTATTTTATTTTATTTTATTTTATTTTATTTTATTTTATTTTATTTTATTTTATTTTATTTTATTTTATTTTATTTTATTTTATTTTATTTGGAATACTTAGCATAAATGGGGGTGTGTCATTTCGAAAATTTTTATTACATAAATTTGTATTTTGTTGTCGGGCATTTCGGAAAACATGGCGTATTATAATGTAATAAATAAATAAATGAATAAATAAATTTTTTAATGATAATAAAAATAATTAAGACAAACTTTTATTATGACTAAAAAATTTTTTTTTAGAGAATTAAATAAAAAAAATATATATATATAATTACTACATATATAAAATAATTATTATATTTTTTTTATTTTATTTTAAATATTATTAATTATTATTAATACCTTGTTTATATTATCAACAGAATTACATACGTAATTACATAATTGAATAATTAAAAAAAAAATAATTATATAAATAGGTTTAAAATTAGTATTTTTTATAATATTATATTAAAGTATTAATTTTATAAATTAAAATGTTTAAAAAATTATTAACTGCTTTATTAATTGCTACTGCATGCATTACTTATGTTTGTGGTATAAAATTGGTTGGACCAGCTATATATTAAGATATATCTCATCTATATTTCCTTAATTCTAGAGATTGCAAAAATACATATATATGTAAAGGTTATGGTATTATAAAAAATAGTAATTGTGGATTTTATGACTGTTTCCTCCATAATTCAGTAGTTAATTATAGAGAAATCCCTGTTGGAGCATATCTTAGAGATACACAATATAAAAATCCAGATAAATGTAAATGGATTACTAGACATATAAGTACCAAAAATGGATGTCATTACACACCAAATAACACAAGAAGTGGATTTTCATGGAGAGGTTATGTTAATCGTGATGCTCGTGTCTATGATATAGTTGGTAAATACTGTCTTACTGAATATGGTTGGTGTTGGCGTGGTTAAATAAATAAAAAATAGATTTTTTATAGATTAATTTTAAAATTATTATTAAACTAAATATTATTTTTTTAAAAATTAAGATAATATATAAACCATATAAATATATATAAGTTTAACATATATAAAAATATTAAATAATAAAGTATAGGTGAAATAAATATAAAATAAACTAAAATAAAATAAAAAAAATATAATAATTATTTTATATATATAGGAATCTTATATATTTTAATTTTTTTTTCATTTATTTTTCTAAAAAAAAAAATAATTTAGTTATAATAACGTTTGTCTTTTAATTATTATATTTTATTATAGTAAATAAAAAAATTTAAATGAAAAGTAAATAATTTTAATTATTTATAATTCATATTTTCATAAACGATATATATATATATATTAATTTAAATAATATAAGAATTAAAAATTAAAACAATAAGAGTTGAATAATTGATCCTATTAAAATAATTAATTATTTGCATAGTAATATTTATAATGTTTGATCAATATAAATCAATTATTATTAAAATATAATAAAACAATTAGAATTTTAATAAAATAATAAAAATCTTTTATTGAATTTAATATTTTTAATAACATAATTAATTTTGAAAAGTATATTGATATTAATAAAATTTATAATAATATAATATTGATATTGATAATTACAACATTGATATTGATATTAATAAAATTTATAATAATATAATATTGATATTGATAATTATATAATATTGATATTGATATTGATAAAATTTATAATTTTATAAAATTGATATTGATATTAATAAAATTTTAACTAGTATCAAATTAATCGGTTTTAGTTATAAATTACTTATTAAAAATAACTAAAGATAATTTCTATTAAGATTATTAAATAAGTATAATAGGTAAATAAATTTGTATTTTTCTAGCATTTTTTTAAATTAAGATTATTTATTTTAAATTAATATTTATATCGTTTAAATCAATTAAACAATCTTTCCATAATTTAACTAATTCATTTCTGTTGCATCCATTATAAAATAAATTTATTTCCTTACTTTTGTAATTTTCAATTAAAATTTTAATTTCATCAGTTGCACTAAATATTTTTTGCTTTTTTTTTTTTAAGTTCCTTTAGTTCTCCTTTAGTAATCATTATAAGATAAGTTTTCTTCTTCTTTTAATATATATATTAATTTATAAAATAAAGGTTTATTTGGAAATATATTATTTAAGTAGCTATTATAAGATTCTGATGATTTGTTTGCTAAATGCTCTATATTTTCATAATAATTCCAATTATTAACATTATACTTTAGTAAATAATTTTTATTTAAATATTCTAAAAATTGTAGAAAATTATTATACTTTTTTTTTTTTGACAAATTTATATTTATCTTTCAACTTTTTATTTTATTTTATTCCATTCAATCTGTACTTTATATTTATCTTTCAACTTTTTATTTTATTTTATTCCATTCAATCTGTACTTTATATTTATCTTTCAACTTTTTATTTTATTTTATTCCATTCAATCTGTACTTTATATTTATATTTCAATATTTTATTTTATTTTATATACTTGTACTTATATTATTACATTCTTTATTTATTTATATATATTTTTTTACAAATAATTGAAAATCTAATTTTTCAAAATTAATATTATGAATAATATTGGATAATTAATATAATAATTTTAATTATATAATTAAAAAATATTTACAAAAATATAGAAATGGAAGAAAATCTAATTATTGATATAAGTGAGTCTAACCAAGGAAAAGAGCAAATTATTATTAATAAAAAATATAAATTTAATTTTTCATATATAAGAAAAGATAATTCCAAAGTTTATATATGTACCGAATATAAAAAAAATAAATAAATGTAAATCTTTTATTATTTTAAATAATAAGAAAGAAATCTTAAAATATGATAGTTCACATAATCATCCTGAAAAAGAATACGATGTATCTCTATCTATAATGAAACATAAAATTAAAGATGGAATTGAAAAAAGTTCAATTCCTTTTGGTATAAAAATAAAACCCCTATATATTAAAATTTCTAAAGAAATGGGACTTATATATCCAGAATATAATTTAATTAAATCCCAAATATCAAGAAATTTATATAAAAAACTACCATCCAATGTAACAAACAATGCCTCAGAATTATCCAATAATTATTTAAAATAATTTATTTCTAACAAAATCATCTTTTTAGGAATTAATAGTTAAATTAAATGAACTTGAACATTTATCATATTATGATTATCAAAGAAAAATAAGAGGAATTTGGAAAATAAAAAAAAGAGCAATAAATAAAGCTAATGAAATCAGTGTCTTAATTGAACGCTACAAAAATATTGAATCCAAGTTAATTAATGCTAAATGTGATAGAAATTATATTATTAATTTGTGGTTTGATTGTTTAGCTGATTTAAATAATATAATATAAATATTACTTAATAATAAATAATTAAGAAATGATGAATGACCAAACGAAATAATCAAAATTCCGTCATTCAAAAATTTAATTTATAATGCTTATTAAATTTATACAGTTTAAATATATATTCAAATATGTCTGTATAATTAATAATTTTATCATTATAATTATTATTTTTTAATAGCATTTAAATAAAAGAATAATTATTAATAACATTTATATTTTTGTATAATTCTTTTATTAATAACATTTAAATAAAAAGAATTAAAATCATAAAATCTAACCATTATATGATTTATTTTAATATATAGGATATTGATCTTTATTATTTCACATAATAAATTATTTATATTTATTATTATTATTAGTATTAGTATTATATAATTCTTAAATATAATTATTAATTCATTTTAAGATTAATATTAATTTATGAACATTTAATTTTAAATATTTTTTAATAATTATAATTATATATATATAAATTAATATTAAATTTATTAATTTGTAAATATTTAAATTTTTTTTTTATAGTTATTTTAGATATTTTTATATATTATTAATATTATTATTATTATTAATTAATTATTTTTTTTGAAAAACGAAGTAAATAATTTAAAAAATAAAAGAACAATATTAAAGATTTAATAATTAATACATCTGATATAATAACAACAATTATATGACTATTTAAAAAAAAAAAAAAGACAAAGCAAAAATAAAATAAATAAAAAAAAAAATAATAATAAAAGTAACAAAATAAAAAATACTTTAATTCAAATTTATATTGTAATTTAAAAATAAAATGGAACCGGAGAAAAAGAAAATAAAGAGGGTAACTCATGCTTGTAATTAGTAAATATACTATACATTTTTCTTTTTTGTTAAAGAGATTCATTGAAATTTTTAATTTAATAAAAAAATTATTAATTATTAAATTAATGATAATAACATATTAGTTGTAAAATTAAAAGAATTAGATGTTCAGGTGAATGTCCTTGTAAAAATTGTATTGTCTATGAACAAAATTGTCAATACTCAGTGTCAAAAAAAAGAGGTATTTTTTTATATCTAATATTATAAAATCCGTTTATTTAACCTCGTTTAGCTTTTAATTGAAATTTTTAATTCTTATTTTATTATTTTTATGTACAAATAAAAAGGCCGCAAAGTAAAATATAAAGAAAATAAAAATTTTGGTAACAATAGTGTTATTTTATATTTTATATTTAATAATTTTTAAATTAAAATTAAATAATATATTTAATAGTAATTTTTAATTTTTAAATTTAAATTATTGTTATTATTTTTTTTTTTTGATTATAATAAATTAAAAAAGAAAGCTTTTCAGAAGCATGTAACTATTTAACAAAAAGAATTCCATATGATATACCAATTTCAAATAGTGAGTCAAAATATGATGTATTAATAAATTATGAACTAATAAAAAACTTATATGAATATGTATCTTTTGGATTTATGCCATTTTTAAATCTTAATATGATAGAAAATAGAATAAATATCAAAGAAATTCATTTTTCTGTTTTGTTTGGAATATATGCAATGTCAGAAAGTGTCAAACCATTTAGTGATTATAATGAAATTTGTAAATTCAAGAAGCTGGCATTTTGTTTTATAGAACATACTAAACGTAAAAATGTTATTAATGATATTCAGTTAATAGAAGCTTTATATATATTATCATCTCTTGGTAAATTAATATATTAAGATAATAAGTTTTTTTTTTTTTTTTTTTTTTTTTTTTTTTTTTTTTTTTTAATTTCATTATTTATTTATTTATTCTAAATTAGAAATACTTTTCAAATTTGAAATAAATATTTAATAATATGCAATTAACATTATCAATTATCAACATAAATATTAATTTTATAAATAATAATAATCAACAAAATATTTTTAAATAATATTTATATAATATTTATATAATATTTTTATATATATTAATTTATTAATTTTTTGGAAATATTTATTTCATTTTTATTATATATAAATTTAAAGCGAATGGAAGTATTGCTGATTTTATACTTACAAAAGATGCATTAAAATTGTTTTGGATGAATGATATCTATAATTTAAATTGTGCAGAATATAAGGATGATGAAGAAGGAAAGAAAAATTATATTTCGTTGGTTTATGCTTCAATTATTATTAAACATATGGTTGCACAAGTGAATACCGGATTAATTGAATACGTTGAATTAACGGAACCATCGGAAGAAAAATATATTAATCCTATTTTAGAAGATAATTATTCATTTGAAAAAGCGAATGAAATGTTTCTTGAACATATTAATAAATGTGAAAAACTGCCTAGATATATTTTAATCAATAAATTGAATAAAGATAAAAGTTTTCTTAATAAAATTAATATTAATAAATTTACTGGAGAAATTGATATTAATGATCTTTTACTATTAAAATATAACGGTCATGATGTAATATCTACCTCAACTATAAGATCTTTAGATTTTTACATGTACATGAATCAACCTACAAAATGGTTTGCTGTGACTTATAATAATATATCAGAATTAAGAAATACTCTTTTTTTATTTACAAATATTATAAATAATAATATTAAATTCAATTCCTCATTATTAATTGAGATCGATAAAGAATATGCTAAATTTAAAAGAGATATGCCACAAGAATTTAGATTTTCAAATACAGCATATCGAACGGATCCTCCAATATTATTTTTATATAAGCGTAGAATATATTCATCTATTATTGCAAATAGAATTTTTTTATATCGTGTCATGATAAGACTTGTCATGGAATCGTCATCCTCTAAAGATATAACATCCAATATAAAAATTATTTTAAACAGAGACTTTATAAATAAAGTGTATGATAAAAAATTATACCTCAATGAAATGAATAAAGATTTTTATGAAAATTATTGTAAAAGACATAATTTTATTATTAGATATTATGAAAATCAAATTAAACAGGATAATAACTCAAAATATAATCATATTATTGATAATAATGAAAAAGGTAATTTAGAGTAATCATAATTATAATAATTATTATTATTATAATTATAATAATAATAATAATAATAATAATAATAATAATAATAATAATAATAATAATAATAATAATAATAATAATAATAATAATAATAATAATAATAATAATAATAATAATAATAATAGTAATAATACTAACCAAATAAATAAATTTTATCAATTAAAATTAAATAATAAAGATTTTTATGATAGTAATGAAAATGCTTATAATGCTTTATATCAAAATATATATATTAAAAATGAAAGTAATAATAATTATATTAATAACAAAGTAACAAAAAAATATCCATTACAATATAATCATTCCAATTTAAATACACTAAAAGAAAATAACTGTACTTCAAATTTAGATTTTGATCATGATTCAATAAATAAAATTTCACAGACTAAAGATGAGTATAAATCAGTTAATCATAAATATAATGATACAAATGTAAACTCAAACCTAAATTTTAATTTGAATTCAAATAGAAATTTAATTTTAAGGATGAATGTAAGTTCAAATATAAGTCCAAATATAAATCCAAATATGAATCCAAATATTAATCCAAATATTAATCCAAATGTATATCCAAATATAAATCCAAATATAAATCCAAATATAAATCCAAATATAAATCCAAATATAAATCCAAATATAAATCCAAATATAAATCCAAATATAAATCCAAATATAAATTCAAATATAAATCCAAATATAAATTCAAATATAAATTCAAATATAAATTCAAATATAAATTCAAATATAAATCGTAATATAAATCCTAATTTAAATTCATATATATCCAATGTAGATAAACAAAAGTACTGGATTACTCCAACCAAATATATGGAAATGGAAGTGAATGAAATCGATAATTTTATGTCATCTTGTATATATCATCAAATTGCATATATTTTAAAAAATGTTATTAGTAAAAGTATAGATTATTTATTAAATCAATTTATGTATTTTTGTCGATTAGCGAAACATAAAGCGCTACACTTAGAGAAGCCACAATATTATGAATTTCCCTCAGTTATTTTTATCTATGAAATTGGCACTATATTTTTATCAAAATATGTTGCTAATCATGGCATTGATGATTATAACGATCAAATTGTAACGTTTAAAACTGATATAGAAGAATTAAGGCAAAAGTTAAAGAATAATTCTTTTGAAAATAGTTGGTATATAGGAAAACAGTATTTTACAAATACACCTAAAATGAAAATATTTAAATTTGTAAATTCTGAAAATGAGGATTTATATAATAATTCTCTTCTCAGTAATTCCATCATGTGTATTAATAATAATAATAATAATAATAATAATAATAATAATAATAATAATAATAATAATAATAAAAGCAATAATGATGATAATGATCAGAAAAATAATAAGGATGAAGATTTTAGAAGGAAAATTTTAAAAAATAAAAGTAATTACAAAGAATTTTATCATTTTTGTGATAAAATTCTTGAATCAATATATAATTCAGAAATTAAAAGTCAATATGATATAATAATCGGAAAGGATATTTATGATATAATAGATTTATATTATAAATCAAATATGGAAAATAAATATTATTATTGTAAATACTGTCAAAAGCAAAAAAAATCACAAAATAATATAAATAATACTAATGGTAGTAATAATAATAAACCTCTTAAAACAAAAGAAGAGTTTATAGAACTTTTAAAACTTTTAAAATATTTTTATAATTTAGATGAATATATTCATCAAAATTGTAATATTTATAAATGTCATAATCAAATCAATAATTATCTTTTTACAGATTCATCTTTACCAACCTATCAATTTTTTTATGATGAATTGGTTAAAATTAATTCATATGCAGTTGAAGCAAAGCAATATGTTGATAATTTTAAATATTTAATTGAAAAAGCAAAAAATGCATTAAATCAGGGATTAGATTCATTTGAAATTGATACAAAATTTAAAAATAATTTTTTTTAATATATAATAATAATAATAATAATAATAATAATAAAGTTAAAATTATAATGTTAATAATAATCATTCTATAATAATAATAATAAATTAATATTTATATATAATTGAAAATTATAAATAAAAAAAAAAAAATTTTTTTTATGATCATATATTTCGTATAAGTTGTATTATATAAATCTTTTTTAATATTAAAAAGTAATATTTAAAATAAAAAGCAAATATTTAATTCTTTTTAAATATTATTTAGTTTTTACTATTTTTGAAATTTCTTATTACCGAATTAACAAAAAAAAAAAAAAAAAAAATTATAGTATTTATTTTAAAAAAGGAATTGATGTTTTTTTTTAAAATAAAATCTATTTATCTATCTATATGTATATACATTTTAAAGTAATATATTTAATATATATATATAACATTTTTTTTATATAATAGTAGTAATAATAATAAAGAATGTAATAATAATAATACAATTTAATAGCATGGTTCGTTATAGATATTTTTCATTTATTTAGTAGAACTTTTTATTATTATATTAATTGTTTTATTATAATTTTTTTTTTATAATTATAAAATTTTTATTTTCTTACACCATTTTTTTTTAAACTACCATTTCCATTAATTTATATTTTACTTCAAGTTTTAATTTATATACAAAGAACAAGCAACATTTAAATTTTAAATCTTTGTTAACCATTTTTATATATTTATATTTATTAATAAATAATTTTTTATAAATTAAGAGTCTCAATTGAAAATGAATGACAATGTTGAATGTTTCGTTTACAAGGGTTCCGACTTTTCAAAATATGGAAAAAGTTACTAACATTATGAAAGCTATGGACATCACTTTTAATCTTTTTAATGAAGGCGATAAAAATGATGAAAACTTTGGGGGAAAATTGATAAAAATAATTCAAATCTTATGGCTATCATCATTAAATGAATTAATTTATAAAGATATCAAAAATTTGGAATCTGCTGATGGTATGATCAAGAAATTGGAAGAGATAAACCAAGAAGCAGATGAACTTATATTTGAAAAATTAATCAAGCATTTGAGAACTATGAAGCCACGCAACTATATGGAAGTTTAAAATATTTATTTGATATGTTTTAATATTTTTAACTAACTTAAAAATGACAATTATGATATAAGTGAAAACGAAAAGATCCATTATATGTTTAAAGAATTATCAAAAAATTGCTGTTAAAATAATTGAAAATTAATTTGAATTTATCAAATCTAGGAATAAACTTATCAGATGAATAAATGTCAAATAAAAATTAATCTACAAAATAATTATAAAAACTGTAATGATTCCATGGACTTAGATTTAGTATTAATATAAACCACAGAAATAAATGCCACAAACAAAATAATTTCCAAAAAAATATAAATCCCAACATATATTGCCATCTCTGTAGACAACAAGGCTACTTAAATCTTACGAAAGTCAGTACATTGGAAGAACGAACCATGAATCAATATAAATTCTATAATAATAATAATAATAATAATAATAATAATAATAATAATAATAATAATAATAATAATAATAATAATAATAATAATAATAATAATAATAATAATAATAATAATAATAATAATAATAATAATAATAATAATAATAATAATAATAATAATAATAATAATAATAATAATAATAATAATAATAATAATAATAATAATAATAATAATAATAATAATAATAATAATAATAATAATAATAATAATAATAATAATAATAATAATAATAATAATAATAATAATAATAATAAGTTACATGATTAACAATATGAAATATATTAAATATATATTCTAATATATAGAACTATATTAATTTTATATGAATTAAAGTATTATAATTATTATAATTATAATAAAACATATTGAAATAAAATAAAATAAAATAATTATTATCGATAATAATTATTATTAAATATACAAATATGTTAATACAAATATTTGTTTTATATCAAATAGTCTAGATAATGTTGAATATTTAAATAACTTACATAAATACATAAAAAATGGTAAAAATAAATTAAATAAAAATTTAATAATAATAATCTTAATAATAATAAGAATGAAAATAATAATTAAAAAAAAAATAATAATAAGAATGAAAATAATAATTTAAAAAAAAAAATAAAAAAAAATAAAAACTATGATATTAATTATACAGATAATATAAATTATATTAATAATTATAATAATAATAATTATTTCACAACTTCAAATGACAATAACGAATCAAAATGAGTTGTTTTGTTCTCATTATCAATAATAGAAGTTTATCAACAAACTTTAAAATATACAAAATCAAATTAATTTGTGATAATAATTCTGAAATAGAATTCGAAGGATTTGGCATATACAAAGGCTATTGGGTACTGAATAAAGGATTGTACAATCTCAAACAGTCTGGTCGCCAGTGGAATAAACCTATTACAAAACTCTTAACTAAAAGAAAATTTCAATAATCTATAATTGATCCAAGTGTTTTCTTCAAAAAGTAAAAGGATAGAATACCATGTATTATAAGACTTTATGTTGATGATATGCGAATTATAGAATTTCGAAATTATTAACAATGTTTCAACAATACAAAAAAACTTTAAGGTATCAAAAAATGGATTTGCTGACTTTATATTAGGAATCAAAATAGAAAGAGAAGGGAATGACATTTACATCACACAGGAAACATTCATTGATATTCTGTTAAATAAATATAATATAATTAATTAAAAAAAAATAAATAAATAAAAACACCATGTGCAGGATATAATAATAATAAAAATAAGAATCCTGTTGACATAATAAAATTCAAAAGAAATATCTGTTTTTTAATTTACCTTGCAAGATGTACATGTCCAGACATTAAATTTACCGTTAATTTTGTAACCAAGGAAATCAGAAAATCGAACTCAAGTCTATTGATAAAAAGCTATTCAAATATTAAAATACTTAAAAATGGACCAAAACATTATAAAGTAAGATATGACAATAAAGGTAAAATAAATGCACATACAGATTCGGATTTTGTCAGTGATCCAAATGATAGAAAATCTACTTCATGACACAATATTTTAATGGGTAAAAATCATATTTCATGATATTCCAAAAAGCAAACAACCATCATAACATCTACCGCTGAAGCTGAATGTTTAAGTATGATAGATTACAAATTAAACATCTACTTTATGAATAAATGGGAAAACAAAAACTATTAATTTATACATAAATAATGAAGCAAAA
>JACVTC010000105.1:165000-295000 GCA_016946835.1 Neocallimastix lanati (nom. inval.) | reverse complement strand
TTAAAAAAAATTTTTTTTTATATTTATTTATAAATACAATAGAATGTAGTACAAAATAAATTTAAATGAAATGACACGATAATAACAATTTTTTTTGATTTGGAATAAAAAAAGAATATGTATATATAACAAGTTAACTATAGCACTATTCTCTTAATATAGAATTTTCTTTTTTTTTTTTTTTATCACTGTAAAAAAACCACAGCAGTAAATCTTTTTTTTTTATTTATATTTTATGAATATTTTTATATTCAATATTCATATATCTCATTTTATTGTTAATTATTCATTAATAAATAATTATTTGTAATTTTAATTTTACTTCAATATTAAAAACAACTAAAAATGACCTAATATAACGTATTTTGGTCACTTGAGAAATTATATATGAAATAGCGAAAAATTATCCAATTTTAACTTTTTCATATAATTATATTAATTTATAATTTAATCATAATTACAATAGAATCATAGAAAGTAAAGGACAAAAATAATATATATTTATATATATTTATATAGAAATCTAAAATTTTAATAATACTAATTTATTTATTTTTATTTTTGTACTACTAAATATACTATATTAATATTTTATCATTTATTTAGAAGTCATTATATATTCATAAATAAGATTAATTATAATTCATTATTCTTTTTATCTTTTTATCTATTACTTTTTTACTCTATCTATTAATATTATTTTTTTCTTTTTAGTTATTTATAATTTTTTATTTTCAGCATTATTTAATATTATCGTTTTTATTGAAAACCAGTGATGAATTTTTTCTTTTTAATGATTTATAACATATAAGAAAAAAAGTTATGGAATGATTAGAATTATAATATAATGTTGTATAATAAAAATGTAAAAATTGTTGATTATAATGTACTATATTAAAAGTTATTATTACTATCATTATTTTTATTTTTTTTTTTTTTTTACAAGAATATATGAAAAAGTAAAATAAAAATATGGAAAGATTATAAAAATTCATTTTCCGTTAAAAAAAATTTTTTTTAATATTTAATTCTTCCATTTAATTTTTGAAAAAAGTTTATTAATATATATTATTATAGACATTATGTATTTAATAAATATATTTAATAATATTAAAATATATTATGATATATTCTTAAAAATGAAAATTAACTTTTCCCTTTTTTTTTTTTTTTTATAATTAAGTTAAATGGAAATTAAAAAATCTAATCTTTTTTTTTTTTTTTTTTTTTTTTTTTTTTTTAAAAAAGATATGCATATTGCATTTTATAGAAAAAAAAAAATTTTTTTTGTAAGCCTAATTTTTTAATATTAAATAAAGTTTATTATTTGAGAAATAAAATAATAGAAATATCTTTTATTATAGTAAATTAAATTTTTTTAAAAAAAAAAAATTGTAAGATTTAAATCAGATTCTTATTGGATATTCAAATAAAGTATTGTTGTATGATATACCTAAAAAAAAAAATTTCATTATTAATTAATTAATATTAAGGATTTTTTTTTAAAAAAAAAAAAAAAAAAAAAAAAAAAGAAAAAGAAAAAAGTATTTGTTTTCCATAAAAATGAAAATCAATACTATAATAATAATAATAATAATAACATTTATCATATAATAATCATGTAACAATAAATTATAATTAAAATATTAGAATACAATGAAAAAGATAAAAATAATATATATATATAAAACTATATAAAGATGTAAAAATGTCTTAATTTGTTAAGAAATAACATAAAAAAAAATTTTTTTTTAAAAGAAAATAAGAAAAAACTTTATTACAATGCAATCATCAATTTTTATTAAATTTTTATTATTAATCTCTGTTGTTTTTTCTTTCAGTCATGCAGACTTTATTAATGACCTTAAGGATAGAAAAAGAGACATTGAAAATTATTTGAACGCTAAAAATGTAGAACGAGATATCGTTTACAATAAAGTTGATAGCGTTCTTGATGTTTACAATAATAAAAATGAAGGAGGTAATACGCTAAAACCAGTTGTTATATTCATTTATGGTGGTACATGGTATCAAGGTGATAAAGTGAAATTCACAAGATTTGGTACTCTTCTTGAAGAAAATGGCTATGTCGGTGTAATCCCAACATATACTCTTTTCCCATATGGTGGTATGGAAGATATGGTATATGATGTCTATACGGCTATTACATGGACTTTCGAAAACATTGAAAAGTATGGTGGTGATCCAAATAGAATCACTGTTGCTGGTCATTCCGCTGGTGCTCATTTAGTTGCTTTAACTTTATTTAAGTCTTATAACTTCATGGAAAATAAAAAAGAAATTATGCAACCATTACCAAAGATTGAAAAAGCTCTTTTAATGTCAGGTCCATATGATTTCGATGACTATGCCAAAGTTAAAAGTATGTTGGGTAAAGAATTGAAAAGTAGTTTATTAGAGCAATTAGTTAGAATTCTTTTCAAAACAAAAGATGTTTCTCCATACGATATTGTAAAGGATATACCAGATAACTCTGTTGATGATGGCTTTAATGTTAATAAGTTCCTTTTTTACTACACTTCTTTAGATACAACTGTTCCAGAATGTTCTGCTCAAAAGTTGATGAAAGAAATGAAGAGAGCTTCTGAAGACGTTAATATTGAGTATGTTTACAACGAAGGTTATATTCATGAAGCTATCACTGTTGGTATTAGAAAAGATGATAAAGAACAAGCTAAAATCTTTCTTAATTTACTTCATCAGTAAACTTTTTTAAATTAATTATTAAATATATATACTTTATTTAATTTAAGATAAATTTATTATAAGTATTATTATATAGCTTAATTTATTAAATATATCTAATATATCTAATATATATATAATAAAAAAAATAATAGAAACAATTTTTTTTTTTTTTTTGTAAAAATATTAATTATAGTAGTAGATAGTGCTTATGATTAAATAGATAAATAGAATATAAAGTTAATTCTACTTTATAATATAATAAAATTAAAAGGAAGTAATTAAACTTTTAAATACAATAAGATCAAAAAAATAATAAGAATAATATTAAAAAAATAATATATAAAAAAAAAAAAATAGAATTAATAAAAAAAAAAAAAAAATAAAAAAAAAATTTAATGAAATAAAAAAAAAATTAATATATAATTAAAAAAATTAATTTGAAATTATTGAATAAAATTTAATGTATATTAATAAATTGTGTTAATGTTAACTAATAATTTTTTATTTATATTATATTCATAATCTAATATAAAAAATAATGTCATTGTAACAAAAGCATTTAAATATATAAATTAAATATTAATACATTGATATCATTATATTGTATATAAATAGATTAATTATTATCTTTAAACTACTATTATTTCATTCCTGTTTGCCGGAATCATACAATCTGAAGGTGGGGTTCTTTGTATATGAACTTTTTTCTGAAATTTATTTATTCACTTTATTTTGAATATTACTTTTATTTCACATTACGATTTTAAATATTATTTAATTCTATATGGGCAAATAATATTTATTATTTTATTAATTCTGTCTTTTTTTTTTTTTTTTAAATAAAAAAATATTCATTTAATTAATAAATGAATAAATAAATAAAGATTAAAATTCACAATAATTGCGGCTATAAAAAAACAAAAAAATATTTCATTCCTTTTTAAATGGAATTAAAAACATAGTAAATTATTGTATGTAGCAAAAAAGTGCTGAATGTAAATAAAGAAAATGTGTTTGGTATAACACCATTAAATTATATCTGTGAAAGTAGAAATGCGAATTTAGTAAATTATTTATTTAAGTATGATAGAGATATAATTATAGAAGACGAGAACAGTTAAATATCACTATTTAATACTTGTTCATGTGGAAAGGAAATTTAATAAAATATTTAACTTAACAAAAAGGAGTAGATAAAGAAAACATATATAATGAAAAATCATTGTTATATGCATTTAGAAGTGGAAATAAAGATTTAGTAATATATCTAATTGAACATAGAGCCGATACTAATAAAAAAAAATGTGATGATGAAACATTATTATATTACTCATGTTAAAATGGAGATGAAGATTTAGTAAAATATTTAATAGAACAAAAAGGATCAGATATCATTAAATTGATTGTATTAATAATATATAATTGGATTTTGTATCTATAAATAGAAATACTGATTTAAAATAGTATTTAGTAAAACGTAAATCACTTTTGTAATATTAATACAATAATAATAATAATAACAAATTTAAATTTAACTATTATATATATATATATATGTTAAAAAATAAAAGAATAAAAATTATTATTTTTATAAAAATTTCTTTTTATTTATTTCATTATTATTATTATAAGAATTATTCGATAGATAAAAGACATCAACAAAAATATAAGACAATGTAAGACAATGATTTAATGAACTTACAAATAATTTTGATATTACTGATTTATGAAGATTAAAATATTTAAATATTTAGTTTTAACAGTGAAAGTCAAAGTGTAGATAATGATATTATGAAAATACAAAGGAATAAGTATTAATAAAAAGCTTGATTTTGTAAATAGGTTATTATATGTTATTGATAAGTATATCAATATGAAAGATATTTATTTATGTTAAACGACCAATATTAATTTATAATACAGTAACCATCTTCAACTTTTATGTTTATTTTTAATCTATGAATTATTAATAATTTTAATTTGTCTGGTATTACTATTAAAATGTTAAATGATTGATTTAATTTAATTACCTTATGTTAATAAATAATTTGCAACTTTATAATTACCATGGGTAAGAACATAAGTTAATATAATTTTCCTTTCATCATCGGTACTATTTATATTTAGACTACGATTGATAAGTATTTTTAAGAGGTTAAATGTATTAATATTTAGGGTTCAACAATCAATGAATCTTGAGAGCAGCCTAGTTAAAGATTAATATTATTATTAAAATAGGGTATGCTAATATTGACGTATGTTCTTTGATCTAATAAAAATTTTGTTTCATCTTCATTTGAATTTTCAATAGCAGAGATTAATATTGATTTTCCGTTTTCATCTTTTCTATTAATCCTAAAACTATTATCAATTAAGTTGATTAATAAATTCAATGAATTAATATTTAAAAGGATTGATATGTTTTCAATATTAACATTAATCAAACTTAATTTCTTTCCCTGATTTAGATGTTATTATACCATTATAATATGAAACATTTCAATTATTCCAATTATTTCGATTATTTTTAAAATTTTTTCTTTAATTTTAGAGGACCAAAACGATACATTATTACTGGCTTTATTTATATATTTTACCATTAATTAAACTTTAGTTAAATAAATAAAAATAAAATTATAATATATTCTTTAAACTAATTATACGATTGAAATAGATAAAATATCTTTTGGTAATTTAAATGAAAATAACTTTATATAACGTTATATTAAATGAAAATAACTTTATATTAAATGAAAGTTTATTTAATTATTTATCTTTTATATTAAAAAATATTAAATATTAATGTCAAAAAAAAAAAAAAAAAAACTTTAATTTTTTTCTGTATTATAAAATAAATAAATAAATAAATAAATAAATAAATTGTTAAATAAATAAATAAATAGATATATTGATAAATAAATGAATAATAAATAAATAAATAATAAATAAATGAATAATAAATAAATAAATAATAAATAAATAATAAATAAATAAATAATAAATAAATAAATAATTATTTAATTATTAAATAATTAAATTAAATTAAATTAAATTAAATTAAATTAATTAATTAATTAATTAATTAATTAATTAATTATAAAGAGATATTATCCAAAAATAAAAAAAATCTTTTTCTTTATAAAATATGATGTATTTAAATATTATAAAATTTTTTATTATTATTAATATTTATATAATATATATATATAATAATAATAAAAATTTAAAGAAAAAGTTATATTTACTTTAAAGATTGCTGAAAAAACGATAAAATAAGTCTCCAAAATTTTATATTAAAAAATATTAAATAAATAATTTATTTAAATTATTTATATTCATTATTAATACTTGTTTTTATATTTAAAAGTTTTTATATTTAAAAGTAAAAATAAAGTTTTATATTTTATATTATTTATTGCTAATAAATAATTAATAAAAGAATTAAAAAAAAAAATAATATCAAAAAAATATTAAAAAAAAAAAGAAAGTATAAAAAGATAAAAAATAATATATATATATATAAATGGATCCTAAAAAAAGGAAAATAGAAAGAGTGCCAATAGCATGCGATTTGTAAGCTTTGATTTTATATGTTTATCTTAAAAAAAATATATATATATATAATTTTTATTATTATTATTAGTATAAATGTGAATATTGGTTATTCTTAATTAATTATTACTATATTTATTATGATTATTATCATTTTAAATTGTTAATTATAAATTTAAAATGTTTATGAAAAATATATAGTTGTAAATTTAAAAGAATAAAATGTACTGGTCAAAATCCTTGTGATAATTGTAAGAAAAAAAATATGAAATGCATTTATACTGAATCAAAAAAGAGAGGTAATTTTATAACAATTTATTTGTTTTCTTTAATTGTTATAATTATTATTGTTATTTTTTTTTTTTTTTTTTTTTTTTTTTTTTTTTTAAATAAATAATAATTAAAACTATTTACTATTATTTTCTTTCAAAAATAATAAATAAAATATTTTTTTATAATTTCAACATATTAAAAGTAATAATAAAATTACTATTTTTAATTTCTTAAATAAAAATAGGAAGAAAAGTTAAAAATGCAGAGAAGAAAATATTTGGTAAATATAAATCATATGTAACTTTTATATATATTTTAAGCCTTATAAAATAATCTATTTACTTATTTAAAATACTTGTTAATATGTATTAAATAGATAATTTTTCAAATGCGTGCATTTACTTATATAATGGAATTCCATTTAATATACCTTTAATGAATAATGAAAATTCTATATATGATGTACTTGTAAATTTTGAAATATTAAATAATTTATATTATTACTTCACTTTTGAGTTGATTCCTTTTCTTAATTATACAACAATTAAAAATAGAATAAATAACAGAGAAATGCATTTTTCCCTTTTATTTAGTTTGTACGCTTTGTATGAGAAAGTCAGGCCATATGGTGATTATAACAATGCTATAAAATTCAAATCTATATCATTTCAATTTATTGAATTGACAAAAATTAAACGAAAATTAAATGATATCCAAATTAATGAAACTTTTTATATTTTATCAATTATTGGTAAGTAAAAAAAAAAAAAAGATATATATGTAATATTATTAAATGAATAATTTATGTATATTTGTAAATCTACTTATATATTTTTATATATTCAATGATAATTATATAATTAATAATAATTTCTTAATAATGAATATAAAACAAAATTTAATTTTAACATAAGAAAGGGGAGGTTTTAAATGCTATTTTTATAATAAATGTGCATTGAAATTATTTTTGAAACACAATGTTTATAATATATATGTTGCTGAATATAAACAAAAGGAAGATGAAGAGAAAAAGAAAAATTATATTGCTAAAGTTTATTATTCCATTCTAATCACTTACATGTTTTCACAAATATATACAGGATTAATTGAAAATACCGAAATAACGGAACCTGATGAAAATTTAAATTTAAATATATTAGTTAAAAAAGATGAACTTTTATATGTATCAAAAGATCGAATCAATAAAAATATAGATGATGCTGTAAAAATATATGAAAATTATCAAAAATTTCGTTTGTTAGGTAAATTAAAAAAAAATAAAGTAATTTCAAAGAAAATAATAAATGATAATAATGATATTAACGAGTTATTATCATTAAAATATCATGGAAAAAATGTTATGAACGTTGAAAATATGAAATTATTAAATTTCAACTATTATATGAACCAACCAACAAAGTGGTTATCTGTATATATTGATTGTGCAACAATATTTAGAAATTCAATATTTTTATTTGCTAATATAAAAAATAAATATTTAAAATTTAAAGCCTCATATTTTATTAAAGAAGATATGAATTTTTGTAATTTACGATATAATTACCCACATGAATTCAAATTTTTAAGTTCTTTTTATCATACGGATCCAACGGTCATGCTATTATATAAAATTAGATTTTATGGCTGTTGTATTGCTTTTAGAATTTTTTTATATCGAGCTATACTTAATCTATTATTTAATTCTAATAGTTCAAAAATTTTAATATCCAATATTAAAACAATAATCAACCCAAAAACCATTGAAAATCTTCATAAAAGTAATTCATGTTTTTTAGAAAAAAATAGAAATATTCATAAAACTATTCAAGAAAGCAATTTCAATGCTTTTGATAATAAAATTAATTTAAAAGATAATGATAATGATCACGAAGATTCAAAACAGAAATCTAATGATGAAAAAAATGTTTATATGGATAGTACTAGTAGTAATAACAGCAATAATAAAAACAAGGATAATGGCAAAGATAATGATATTAGTAATAAACAAAAATATTGGATAAATTGTACATGTTACATGGAAATGATGATTGATGATCTAATAGTATTTTCATCTTCTTGTATATACCACCAATTAACTTTCATTTTGAAAAATATTTTAGTTAAATGTATCGATTATTTATTAACAAATTATATTATATTAGCAAGACTATCAGAAAAGAAAGAAGTTGACGAAAAAAAATTGCTCTATTATGAATTTCCATGTCATATATCAATGTATGAAGTTGGTATTATATATTTATCAAAATATGTTTCTAACCAAGGAATAGATAATTATGGTGACTGTTTAATTAGTTTATCTACTGATATGAATGAATTAAAGAAGAGGATAAATAGTAGTTCTTCAAATGATAATTGGTATTTTGGAAAATTATGTCATTGTAATAAAAATAAGTGGGAACATTATATTGATTCTAATAAAAATAGTCCATTATCCATTGAAAAAAGTAATAATAAAAATAGAAAACTAAGTGAAAATAAAATAAATGAAATAGATAATAATAAAGAAATTATATTTGAAAACAATAAAGATTTTATTCAATTTAAAAAGATAGATGAAAATATTAACAAAGCTAATAATCAAGACAATAATGATAACAATGTTGAATTTTCTAAAGGGAAATTAAAAGAGAATAAAGAATGTGAAAATGATAATAAAGATCCTCTAAATATTTGTAATTATATTATGAATCTAATTAATGTAGGTGAATCAAACAATTATGATGAAGTGGATGTAGAAAAAGCTCTTCATGATTTTATAGATTTAAATTATGACAAAAATTTAAAAGAAAAAAGTCAATGCTGTAAAGGTTGTGCTCAAAAGGATATTAATAATACAAAAGAAAATATTTTAGAAATTTTAAAATTTTTAAAATATTTTATTAATTTGGATTATTATTTACCAAAAAATTGTGTTATTTCTAAAAATTTTGAAAATTTAAATGCTTCAGTATATACAGATCAAACTACTCCAACATATCAATATATATATAACAAATTAAAAAAAGTAGGGTCATTAACGGAATCTGAGTTTTATATAAATAAATTTGAATATCTAATTGAAAAAGCAAACAATGCACTAAAAAATAAAGAAGATTCATTTGAAAATGATGTAATTTTCGATAATTATTTCTTTTAAATATTTAGATAACTAACAAATAAATTATTTTTTTGGATTACATATATAAATTTATTCCATATATATATTAAGTTTTATTTTAAAAATCGTAATAATTAATAAATATTTTTTATTTTAAAGAATCATTGTAATTAATATATATATATTTATAATAGAATATATATAAATGTATATATATTTCTGTCATCATAAATTACTTATTGAAATGATAATAAAGTTATCATTATATGGATACCAATATTTAATTATATATATATATTTTATTATATATATATTATAAAGTAATAATCATAATCATAATCATAATAATAAAAAAAAAAAAAAAAAAAAAAAGAAAAAATCAATTAATAATGAAAATAAATAACAATAATTAGTATAAATAATAATAATAGTATAATAACAGTAATAAAATAGATATTAATATAATTCTGATGTATTAAATACAATTAATGCTTTATTTAAAAAAGTTTTGTATTTATTATCCAAAATATTATATATAATGAGACAAAAATTTATAATCATATATAAATTAAACTAAACCGTTCTATATATATATATATATATATTATTGATTTTCATTATTATTGATGATAGACTATAAAAGTAGAAAGTTCATTAATATACATATATAGATATTAACAGAATAGAGTTAATAATCTATATTTCAAATGTATTGTATTAATGATTAATTTTATTTTTTTCATATAATATTAAATTATATGAAAAAAATTAATATTTTATATTTAATTTAAAATATTAAAAGTATTTTTTTTTGAACTAACTTTATAATTTTCATAATTTCATAATTTTTATTTTATTTATTATTATTTTTAATATGTTTAATTAGTTTCATTAATTCAAATTTTATATCAATATTTTAATTATAATTTTTTTTTTAATTTTTTATTTTTTAGATGAAAAATCAATATAATTAATGTTAAAAAAAAAAAAAAAAAAAAAAACCTTCTATATTAAATTACTGAAACAATTATAAAACTTATAAATTTAAGATATCTTTATTAATTATGAAAATCCAATTTTTTATTTTTTAATATTTATCCAATTTCTAATATTAATATATTTATAAATTTTGATATTTATTTTTAATGACATTTTAACACCATTTTAAATAATAAATTATATATTATTATTATTATTATTATTATTATTATTATAATTATTTATATTATAAATTAAAATAAAGTTTAGATGAATTTATTAAACGATAATAAATAAAAATATCAAAAAAATAAATGAATAAAATAAAATAATTAAGAATAATTAATATTTCAAGTGTTTAATATGATAATTTTATATATTTTTTTTTAACATTTTAAATGAATTAAATATTTTTACTAATATAATCTAATTTAATATATTATATATATTAATTTTGATAAATATGTCATTTTTTTTTTTTTTTTTTTTTTTATTTTTTTATTTTATTTTATCAATGGAAAAATTTTTGAAATAAATTAATAATTATAATAAAAATTAATTAATGATTTATTTATTTCATATATATTTATTTATTTACTTAAAATAATTAGATTTTTTAAGGTTATATTAAATTATTTATTTATATAACATTTTATATGGATAATAAATATTTAATGAAAATTATTTTCATTATTTTTTTATTTGTTACCAATAAAAATTAAATTTAATAAAAAAAAAAATTATAATTTTTACTAAAAAATATTATAATATTTTATGAAATAAAATTTTTTAAAAAAAAATAAGAATATGAAATAATTATATAAAAAATTCCTATTAATATTAAAAAAAAAAAAAAAAAAAAAAAAAAAAAAAATTAAAATCATATATCATTTAATAAAAAAATATAAAATAATAATAATTGATAAAAAATAATAAGAAGTAGTAATGATAATTAAATATAATTATAATTGAAAACAAAAAAATTAAAATATATAAAAAATTATGTTTATTATTTATATATTTATTAAATAAAAATAGAAATCATTTAATTATTATTATTTTTTTTTTATTAAATTAAAATATTAAATTCTATAAAAAAGAATAGCATAAAATATATATAATATTTATTAAAAATTGAAGATAAACAATAAAAAATAAATTATATTTATTATTTATTGGTAATTATTATTTTTAATTAATATATAAGTAATTAATAATTTAAAACGTTTATTTAGATTTTCAAAACATTTTTCTATTTTCATTTATTTTATTAAATAATATTATTATAGGATTAAGAATAAATTAACATATAATATAGTAATAATTAATAGTTTTAATATTTATAGATTTAAATTTTTAAAATAATATATGTTGTCTAATTTCAGTGATAAAAATGATTTAAATTATTATAAAGACATATAATCTCTATTCTATAATTTTTTATACTTCTTTTTAAATATAAATAAATAAAAAAAAAAATTAAAATGGATACCAAAAAAGCAAAAGTAGATAGAGTATCACGGGCTTGTGATTAGTATGTTTATATATATATATATATTAATATCTAAATGTAAAAATTGATAATTTTATTTATAACTTTTTATATATAATAAAAATAAATAGTTGTAAAGCAAAAAGAATTAAATGTACTGGTAATATTCCATGTAATAATTGTACAAAAAAAAAAACAGAAATGCGAGTATTCAACTCCAAAAAAGAGAGGTATTAATATAATTATAATAGTATTACATTTAACATATTAATAAATAAAATAATACATATATAATAATTTATAAAGGTCGAAAATTAAAAAATCAAGAAGATAAATATTTTAGTGGGTATTATTGAATATTTATTTTTTTTATTAAAATAGGATTATATTAATAACTTTATTATTATCATTACTATTATTATTATTATTATTATTATCATTATAATTATTATTATTATTATTATTATTATTATTGTTATTATAATTATTATTATAAAAAGAAAAATTCACAGATGCTTGTAATTATTTATATAATGGTGTTCCATATCATATACCAATAATAAATAATGAAGATTCAAAATTTGATATTTTTATCAATTATGAGTTATTGGAAAATTTATTTAATTATTCAACATTTGAATTTTTACCTTTTATAAATTATGAAATGATTAAAGATAGAATAAATAGAAGAGAAATGCATTTTTCAGTATTGTTTGGATTATATTCATTATCTGAAACACTTAAACTCTATGGAGATTATAATATAGTATTAAAATATAAAACAATTGCAATCCAATTTATAGAATTAACAAAATTCAAACAAAAAACTAATGACATACAGCTTGTAGAAGCATGTTTTATAATGTCAACGCTTGGTAATGATTATTAGTATTATTTTTCTATAATTTAATATAATTCCAAAAAAAAAATTAATGAAAAAATATTAAAATATAAATTTGATATAAATAAAAAAAAGTAATGAATTTTTAATAATATTAATTTATATAAATATATAAATATTTACTTATATATTTATATATTATTTAATTTATATTGTCAATTACTATAATATATTAAATTAAAGAAAATGGTAATTTAAAAAGTTATTATTTTTCAAAATGTGCTTTAAAACTTTTATGGAAGTATGATATTTTTGATTTAGCTGTTTCAGGGTATGAAAAAGATTATAATGAAAAGAAGAATCATATAAATAAAGTTTATATTTCAGTGGTTCTTCTGCACATGGTAGCTCAAATAAATACAGGCTTATTAGAAAATGTTGAAATAACAGAACCTATAGAAGATATTCATTCAAATTTAACACGTGAAACTGATGATTATTCACATACTAATGCATTTAAGACTTTAAAAGAAAGTGTAATTATATATGAATCTCAACCTAAATATGTATTAGTAGAAAAAATGAAAAAGAATCAGAATTATTTTAATAAATTAAAATTGAATAAATATACCGGGAAAATTGATATCGATAATCTTTTATTATTAAAATATAAAAATAATGATATTATATCAATGTCCACAATAAAGTCTTTAAAATTATATATACATATGGATCATCTTACAAAATGGTCTTATGTATATTATAAATGTATTTGTAGATTAAGAAATACTTTATTTTTATATTCCAATATAAATGATAGAAATATAAAATTTAATGCTTCCGTATTGTTAAAAGAAGATAAAGAATTTTCATTTTTGAGAGGAGGTATTCCTCAAGAATTTATTTTTAAAGCTAATACCTTTAAAACAGATCCACCTTTGATATTCATACATAAATTTAGAATGTATTCATTTTATTTAGCCAATAGAATATTTTTTTATCGTGTCATTTTAAGATTAACATTAAGATCAACTAGTTCAAAAAATTTAGTTTCGAATATTAATACAATTATTAATAAAAAATTTATTGAAGAAAATCTTGAAAAAAAAATTAATCTTCAAACTAAAAATAAAAATCTTCATAAAAATTACATTAAAAAATATTATGATGAATTCAAGGAATCAAATAATAAATATAATAGTAGTAATGCATCCACATCTGGTTGTTTTCCTAGAGATGAAAATAATAATAAACATGATTCCAAAAAAATAAAGATAGATAATAAACCTTATAATAATAATAATAATAATAATAATAATAATAATAATAATAATAATAATAATAATAATAATAATAATAATAATAATAATAATAATAATTATACTAATGATAAATATAATATGGTTGATTTCAATCAACAGAATAAAATAAAATATTGGATATGTAATATAAGTTATATGGAAATGACCAATGATGAATTTAATGATTTTATGACTTCTTGTCTTTATCATCAAGTAACATTTATTTTAAAAAATTTAATAAGTAAATGCATTGATTTCTTGTCTAATCAATATATATTTTTTTATAGAATAGCTAAATTAAAAGAAGTTAATATGGAAAAGATTGATTTTTTTGAGTTTTCTTCAATATATATAATATATCAAATTGGTGTTGTTTATTTATCAAAATATGTAGCAAATCATGGTGTTGATTTTTACCAAGATTCAGTTATAACGGCATATACTGATATTAAGCAGTTAAAAAATCGTTTAAAAGATGATACTTATAGAAATAATTGGTACATAGGAAAGCAGTATACTTCGGATTCACATAAAATTAAAATTTCAAACATTATAAATTCTGTAAATCAACCTGTAAATGCTTATTATACTGTTAAAAATAGACCTGAAAATGAGTCATTAATTATTAAGGATAAGAAAACAAATAGTTATCCAAATAACTCATTATATAATACTTTAAATGATAATAATTTTAAAAGTGTTTATAATAATTATTATTTTAATATTAATACTAATATTGATACAAATACGACTAATGAATCAATTAAACAAAATATAAGTGTTGATTACATTGAAACGAACGATGGTTTAATCAATATATGTGATAAAATTTTAGAACTTATTTATAATTCAGTAGCAGAAACTAAGTATGATATTAATTTAAATCAAGAAATATGTGATTTTGTTGATACATATTATTATCAAAATATAAAAAGTAAAAGTTATTGTTGTAAAGACTGTTACAGACATAAACATGATTATTGTAATGATAAAACAAAAGAGAACTTTTTAGAACTTTTAAAAATTTTAAAATATTTTTATAATATTGACGAATATGTACCTCAAAATTGTGATATCTATAATTGTAATGAAGAAATTAATAATTATCTCTACACTGATTCATCCATTCCCACTTATCAATATTTTTATGATAAATTAATCGATATGAAAAAATATTTTAAAGAAGCAAGCGTATATTCTGATAATTTTGGATACTTAATTAATAAAGCAAATCATTCTATAAGATTCGGATTGGATTACTTTGATAATGATGTTGTATTCAATAATTCATATTTTTGAATAAAAAAAAAAAAAAAATTAAAAAAAAAAAAAAAAAAAAAAATTAAAAGATAATTAAATAATAAGAGAAAATATATTTCTTTGAATTTTTTTTTTTTTTTTTTTTTTTACTATTCTTTTATACTAATTATTATTTAATTTGATGATACTATTATAAAAAAAATTTTTTTTTTCATTTTTTATTTATTTATTATTATTTTTTTTATTATTTTTTATTATTGTTATTATTTTTATAATAATAATTGTTATGAGTCAGGAATATAATAAGGTTAATAATTATGTCAACTTTATTATTGCATTTTATGAATTACTAGCATTTTATTATTTTTTTTTTTTTTTATATATATATTAATAAATTGTGATTTACACATAAATTATAATTACATTAATGTCATATTCATCATATTAATAGTATCATATTATTTTATAATTCTTTATATATGAATATTTAATATAATTGAAATTTTAATTCATATTAAATATTAAATGATACAAAAAGAAATATATTAAAGTAATATTAATAAAATATAAAAGTATATTTTAATAATATTATAATAATTATATATATAACTATATATAACTATATATAACTATATATATATATATATATATTTTTTTTTTTTTTTTTTTTTTTTTTTTTTTCTTTCCTATTATAACAAACTATTAAAATTAAAAAATCAAAATAAAATATTTATATAAAAATAATTTCATTACTATTAGATAGTCATTAAATTAATTAAATTGATAATTATTTGTTATTAATAACTAATTAATTCTACAATAAGCAAGAGACAATTATATATAGAGTAAAAGTATTTTTTTCATAAGCACTTTATATTTCTTATTTCTCTATCTCTATATATGAATTTAAATACTATATTATTAAATTATGTTAGTATTTGTGCTAAATATTTTTTTTTTTATTATTTTTTTTTTTTTTTTTTTTTTTTTTTTTTTTTTTTTTTGTTTTGCTTTGTTATATTTTTAATAAAATAAATAAATAAATAAATAAAAAAAAAAAAAAAAAAAAAAAAAAAAAAAGGTACTATTTTATTTAAAATTATTTTCAAATTAAATGATATGTAATTTTTATATATACTATTATATACAATCGATTAATGTATTAATTATATTTTAACATTAATTTCACATTTAGTTATACATTTTAGAATATATTTATATTTATATGAAATCTAATAATTTATTTTTTATAATAGATATTTTTTTATAAATAATATTAATTACTGGTTATATATACTTTTAATATTAATAATCTGACTCTTTACATGATTATATTTTTTATAATATTTAATAAATATAACTTATATGTTATTATAATTTTAAAATTCACAATAAAATAATTATACATAATTTCTACCATCAAATGATCATACTCTACCTCTGGAATCGAAATGGTTAAAGGATTTAATTTGGATAGACTTTTTTTCTAAAAATATTTTCTCTATTAATTACTATTACTATTATTAACAATTATTATTGCTATTTTTATTATTATTTTTTATTAATATTATACACTTCATTACTACCGTCAGAATCAGTACTTGATTTTATATTATTTATATCTGTTACAATAGTATCTATATTATTATTTGAGGTTGAACAATATTTGTTATTTTGAAAAATTATTTCATAAAGATTTTCAATATTGATAAAAATATTTCATTCAAGGAAAAAGATACCATTTATCTAATGTTCCAATCGAAGATTATTACTTTTC
The DNA here is from genome assembly GCA_016946835.1 of Neocallimastix lanati (nom. inval.). NCBI lineage: Eukaryota > Fungi > Neocallimastigomycota > Neocallimastigomycetes > Neocallimastigales > Neocallimastigaceae > Neocallimastix > Neocallimastix lanati (nom. inval.). The sequence goes on along the minus strand of JACVTC010000105.1, from coordinate 277,699 downwards.
TCAATAGCAACAAGAGCAGCGTTCTGGACTTTCGTCCTCAATCCTATTGGCAGTTTTGGCAATAAGAACATCGAATTTATATCCACATCTGGCACAAAGTACCCGTCGGAAGCCAATGCTAAATTCAGGATACTTGAAGTTGAGCTTTAAAGTAGTCTCTAGTATTTTTTAAATTTATTTTTCTTATAAGCCTTAGCTTTGATTGATTTTTCTGCCATATCTCTATCCCAGTAAAAGTTTACAATTGCTTTTTTTTTGAAAGAAATTTATCTAATTTGTAGGCTAAAATTTTACTTTCTTTATCCGATGCATGACATCTACAACGAGATTATATCTCTAACTAAATCAGAGATAATGCATTTCGAGTTTTTCCATTTTTTAAAACACCTTACCTGAGCAATCGCATATTTCGTCGAAAAGAGGAGGAATATTAAGTTCTTTAGAAACACAATAAAGGGATGTAAAGCTAATCCCATTAGAAAATCCTTCAATTCAGTATAAACCTGAATTAGCAAGTGGTCTGTGTACTTCCCGTTCATTCTTTATTCGGTCCAGGTAGAGGTAAATAAAACGAAACTTGCCCAATTACTATAGCTGAAAATTAGCATTCATTTATAAAGGATAAGAATAGTAATTCGTTTTAGGTAACTCTTGACTTGAAAGATAAAAAATAGGGTTACTGTTATTAAGAAATCTTGAAATTTACCCTCGTACTACTAAACTGGTACATTTATTGATACCAAATTACATTTCATTATTTCTATCCCACCTACAGGAAAATTTTAACAATTTTTTAAGTTTTTTTTAAGTTGAGATCTTGTTAGAGCACATAACACAATGTCATCTGCAAAAAAAAAACTTCCACAGCAACATTTATCACCATTAGATATTTCATATTTATAACATTTATTAAAAATGTCATTAATGAACAAGTTAAAACAATGATTGGTGACAACCTTGACAAACACCTTTCTTAATAACTTAATGATTCTGATAATTATCCATCAACCCTTACACAAGCCTTAGAAGATAAGTACAAATTTTCAATAAAATTTAATACTTAACCTCTAATATCTAAGTGATGAATCTTCATTAATACATTATATATAGGAACTGAGTCATACGCTTTCTTTAAGGTCCAAAAAAAACAAGGTTAAGTATCCTTATTTTCAAATTTTCGTCTCTGACATAAAATTCTTAATGTGGTATAAAGACTTATACATTCTATTCGATTACGAAATCCATATTGTTCAGGTCTTATAAATCCTTCGTCAATTTCATATTTAGAGAATCTATTAGTGGCTATTTTTATATTAAAGGATAAAAAATTTTATCTTTAATAACAATTTTTAAAATTATCATTAAAAAGAGAGATGCTACCATAGTTATTAAAATCTAATAATCTAATGAAATTCTTTTTTTGAATAGTAACTCTCTATGTATTATTCCATGATTTAGGAAAATCAACATTCCAAATACAATTGATAAAGACTTTAAAACCAGACGAACTATTATTATTAATTTCACTAAATTCTTCTGGATTATTTTTATCAGGAGTTAAAGCTTTGAAGAATTCCATTGGAATTCCATCAGGACCTCCTGCTTTAAAGTTAGGAGTGGAGGAGATTGCTTCGCTAATTTCTTCATCATCTTATATCTTGGTTAATTTGTCATTCATGCGGCCTTGGATTTTTTAAATTCAAAACTTCATCAGAATCTTTCCAGAAATCATTAGAAAACCTATGATTTGAAGAATTTGACTCTAGAAATTTATAATGAAAATATCATGTTTTTAATTTTTCATCTACAGACGACATTAATTCATTGTTATTGGCTTTAATTAAATGAGAAACTATGAATGATTGATTTTTTTTTTTATTTTTGCATTTTTTTTTTGCCCATTTCCATACTTTCCTACCATTATTTTTAAGAGCTAACAAAAAATTCAATTTTAATTAAATATGAATATTCTTTTTTCCTATATTCATTACATTTTTTATGAATTGATTCACATAATCCATTATATGAATTAACAATTATAGTAAATTCATTGGAATTACATGCAAATTTATAATGCTTAATTTGTTTATACTTTAAATTTTTAAAAATACATGAAATAAAATATTATATATTATAAAATTATAAAAAGTGCGTTAGAAGCAATAGCCTCTAACTTTTCCCATTCATCGATAATAACACCACATCCATTATTGCGAGTAATAATTTCAGTATTAGTGTTATCTAAACGAATCTGTATTAGTTTTTTCACCGGGAGGTGAAAATCCATGCCTTATCATTTCGACGTAGACGCTCTTGGCAATGGTAGATTCAACGGAATACCATTTCATCATCAATCTAAAAGATAGAAAAATTAAAGGTATTACGTTTGTTAGAAACTCCGCAATCCCCACAAAATACGGAACAGTTGACGAAGTTGAACTTTGCTTAAAAATATTTAGGGCAATCTTCTGAGACTAATTTTCTTTTAATGGAAATACTCATGTCAAATTTAAAACCACGCCTAATTCGAGAAATCCAAAAGAATCCCAACTGATACTTAGGATATTGAAATGTTAAGTTTCTGATTTCTGAAATAAATCCAAAAATCATTCTCCTTGTAAATAATAGCTTTTTTAGCTTTTGAGGGTTTGAAGACATCTCTTTCCAAAATAAAACTTTATTTATTTCACATGTTTTTTTTTACTATTTAATTTCTTATCCAAAGTCCTTGATTCTTTAGTCCATGAGTAATGTGACGTAGTAGGAAAAATATTATTAGTGAAATGATTAATAATACAGAATGAGTTTTTCCATTTTCTAAAGCAGCGTAATTGAGATAGAACACAGACAGCTGAAAGAGGAGGTATTCTCAATTCACGGGTAATATCATAGAGACTAACATAAGAATTACGAGATTTAAATCCATAACTCCCAATAAAGTCCTCTATTAATAATTTTTTGAGCTTTAGAACATCTGCTCTTATTTGAACCAAAGAGAGGAGCATAATATATAACAAGACTATGAATAAACGAAACTAGAACATATTTCTTCAATAGGAGAGGAATAGATTTATTAATAAGAAATCGAAAGTACGAAATTTAACTTGACATTTAAATTACTGTTTAATTTGGATTGTATAGGTTTCAATGATAAAGATTCATCAAAAGGAATACCAAGATAAGTGTAGTTGTCAGTTTTAGGTAATTTGTTACTACCAATAAAGAAAGATGGTTCTTCATAATTTATTGGTTTAACAAAGTTAATCGGTTTTTTACAACAAGAGTATCACACTTATTAATTCCAAAAGTCATTTTATTATTAATAGCCCATTCAAGAACTTTATTCAAGATTTTCTTAAGAGCTTGTTTTAGATGGAGCAACTAAAACAATATCATCGGCAAAAAGTCCACCACAACAATATTGAGAATCTCAATATACACCATACTTATCACAATTATCCAGTACATCATTAATGAACAAATTGAATAAAATAGGAGATAGAGGGCATCCTTGTCTAACACCACGATTAATCGAGAATTCTTCTGAGAGATTCCCATTAAAAAAAGCACGAGCTTTTTAGAGGATAGATAAAGATTCTTTAAAAACAGATGACATTTACCTCTAATTCCTAAGCTATATAATCTGGTCAAAAAATATTAAAGATAGGTACTGAATCATAGGCTTTTTTAAAATTGAGAAAAGCAAGATAAGTAAAATTTCCTTGAAATTTTCTTCTTTGACATATCTCTCTAATTGAAATATACAAACTTATGTATTCTTCTTTATTTCTAAATCCAAATTGTTCAGTTTTAACAAATTTAAACTTTCTATGGTATATTTAGCAATTCTATTAGTAACAATCTTTGAAATAATTTTTAAGCTAATATTAATAAAAGAAATATCACGATAATTATTGCAATCCGAAAGATCTCCTTTTTTTGGAATTGATAATATAGAAGTCGAATTCCACTCTTCAGGGAAATCACCATCCAAGATTTTGTTAAATAATGAAAGTAAACATTTAGCACACTTAGAGTAGTGCTCATCTGAAGAATCATTTTGATTATCGGATAAATCAGATTTCCTAAAGATGACTTTAAAAAAATTCAATCGGAATACCATCAGGTCCAGGAACTTTATTATTTTTCATTTCAAGCACAGTGTTTTGAATTTCTTCCATAGTAATAGAATCATTAATATCCCAAGTAGGATTATTGTTAGGATTAATTCTAAATAAACTTACCCAGTATTCATTATCCAAACTGTGTTGAGTAACATCAGAAGCTAGTTCACTATAATGTTCAGCAAATCGATTCAGTTGATCTGAATGAGAAAATAAAATGTTACCCTGTTTGTCCTTTAAAACACTTGACAAAATAGAATTAGAGTACATAGGGTGAGATAGCTTCTTTAATTTTAACCAAGCACTCCTAGCATTTTTTATTACGAAAATCATTACATGCAGATTCTTTTGGCTGATGAAATCGTTTTGATTTAATAGAAAACTTAATTGACCTGACTTTACCACATATATTTTTATATTCAGGAAGTATTTTTAAAAATTCATCAAGGTTTTCAAGATTAGGACCTAAAGAAAAATTTTTTGATTTCATTAAATGCAACATGCTTTTCATAAGAAAGTTTCTTGATATAATAAGGGCAGTGGAAAGCTGAGCCTTTAAGATCACAAGAAACTCTAGCATGAACTTTTATCACCAACTTTATTAGCCGTTTCTATAAATTTATTGACCATTTCATTAGAATTTAATTCTTTATTATCATTAAATTCATTAAGAAGAATTGAGAAGTAGTTACTTGAGAATATTTCATTATGCTTTTCATTACACATGTGTTGGGACCACTTGAATCTTCTAGAAAGAGTAGGAGCACAAAAGCCTTCAGAGTCATCTTTCTTACAGGAAAGGATAAGAGGGAAGTGGTCAGATATATCATTGAATGTACTACAAACAGATACCTTATTAATGTATTCCTTCATTTTACAATTAAATAAAACATGATCAAATACAAGACGATCTACCATCCCGAGCCTATGGGAAATCGAGACCTGATAAGTTTTTAGTGAACCATTGATGAGATTATTTATTAAGTAAACCTTTCTAATTGGGATTTAGACATATTTAAAGTCACCTACAAGAATAGAAGGAGTATTAGTATGTTTCTTTATCCAATTAGTAATTTCTGAAAAGGCATTCATTCTTTCTTCCTTATGAGTGACCGTAGGAGCATAAACATTACCAATAGTGCAATTTAATTCCCCAAAAAGAAGTAATGTTGACAAAAATGATATACTTATATTCAAAAGGATCAGGAGAAAATGAACAAGAACGATGTATACTTATACTAAGACCTCTCATACCAGATATATTTGGATCAGTTTTTCTTAAAATTGTATTATAGTGACAAAGAAATGGGTAATTATTTGAAAGTACATTAAGGTATTGGCTATTACCGATCTCTTGTAAGCAAATACAGATAGATTTAAAAATTTCATTAAGGTATCTAATACCATTAAGTTTTTCAGCATTCCATCCATCAATGTTCCAATTGACACAAAGATTGAAGAATTGAGTAGACGGTGAGTAAATATTACTATAAAGAAAATCTTTTACCATTGATTTAGTTTTTCAAAAGAAGAAAATTTATTGTTAAATTTCTTAACGTAACTGAAAGTTCGAATTTCTTTGGTTTTGATCCAATTAATTTTATATATAGGGAGGCATCTAGTAAGAAGAAATAAAATATTTAAATAATAAGTGGGTTTATCATAGTTTATCCTTAAAATGAAGTAGTTTTCCATATTAGATGTGTGTTTTTTTGTAATTTCATGAACTATTTCATTGCAATTGGAAATATGTTTACTAAGAAATTCCCAAAGTTTATTGATAGACTATGATTGAAGATCATGAATAAAGATAAGAATAAAATCTTTATTCTGAATATCGTATCTTCGAAGGCCTCTCCGCAAAACAGATATAGTTGCTGAATTTGAAGAAGTATTATCTATTTCAAGAAAGCTTAAAAAAAATAAAATAAAAGAAGTATAAAATAAAAAAAAATAATAAAAAATAGGTAAAATTTTTTTTTTTTATAATATATATAATAAAATAAAAATAAAAATAAAAATTAAAAAAAAAGTAAATTCCCTTTAAATAGTATATATAAATAATATTAATGTTGAATATATGAAAGCTTGAATTATATAGTTGTTCTTGATGATTTAATAGTTTTTTGATTTTGTAAATAATTGATTTTATCGGGTATTGCTGTTATAATATTTAAGAATTAGCACAAGGGTTAGAAATTTATTGATACAAAATTACTTGTATATACTGTTAAAATGAATAATCGTTTCTTTTTATCTTTTGACTGATTGTAATTCTTTCAATTAATAAAGCTCTTTAAGACGATAAAATTTTTCTTTTGAATAACCACAAATTAGCTAAAAGTATATTTAAAAAAGAAAAAAAATACTAGTAGAGGAAGACTATAAAAAACATTCCCATCCTTTAAATAATGTCTTAAATACAAGCTTTGGAGTGAATCAATCTCCTACATTTCCATTTTACAATAGCTACATGAAAGTATAAATAATACTATAGAAAAATACATATTCAAAATAAAGCTTAAGTAAAAAATACAATAGATTCATTACAATGATAATATGTAGAAACTACACGATATTATTAATTATACAACTCCAATGTTACTACATATCCAGTTTAAAACAATATAAAAACATCAAGTTCACTTTCTACAGTCTTCAAGATATTTCAATTTTCTCTCTTCGTACTAGAAGCCACTTTAGAAAGGATAACCATCGATTATCATCAGAACCACAGAAAGCTGTAATTAGTACACCTGATAAAAATTATTCCTTTTCCATCAACCCCATGGACCTGGAAAAACAGTCCACATCATTGGGGTAATTATTTTTATTACAAAAAAAAAAAAAAAAAATAATAATAATACAATGTATTATTTCAATTATTAAATTATTTATTAATTATTTAAATATTTTATCATTCTTTATTATATTACTCTGAATATCAAGAAAAACATTTATATATAATTAAATAAATTTTATTAAATTTTTAGAATTTATTAAAAAAGTTTGATGTTCTAGCACTATTTATTTAAATAATTACTTAATATTATTTATTAAGATAATTCATAAGATTTTTTATTTTCAATTAAAATTTATTATATTTATAATAAATTTCTCATATATGTAATAACTTTTGAAAAAAAATTAGGATGAATATTAATTTTTATTTTTTATTATTATTATTTTATTTTTACAAACATTGTATATATAATATAACTATTTAAATATAATGTTAATTATATTTAAAATATTATTATTCAAGTATATGGATAATTTTTAAATTAATTTATTTCAATAATATTTTAATTATTTTAATTAATTTTACTTTTATTTATATTAATAATTAAAAGGTTTATTTTTTATTAAATTTATATACAATAGACATATAAATACTAATTAAAATTTTTTTAGATTTAATTTTTTTAAAATATTTTTTTTTTTAAAAAAAAAAAAAAAAGTAATAATAATAATAATAATAATAATAATAAGGAAATAAATAATTTATAAAATTTTTGATAAATATGATTAGTAATTTTTTTTTTTTTGAATTATTATTATTATTATTATAAAATTTATATATTTTAAATGATATTTTATGATAATTTTATTTAAAAATAATTTTAATTAGAAAAATAAAAAAAAAAAAGATTTAAATTTAGTTAAAGAGCCATGTAGATAGATAACGTTCTCCACTATCTGGAAGTAAAGCAACTAGGGTTTTTCCAATATTTTCTGGACGACTAGCAAGTTTACGAGCTGCAGCAAGTGCTGCTCCTGATGAAATACCAACCAAAATACCTTCACTGTGACTTAAATCATGAACAGCTTTACCACTTTCTTCACTTCCAATAGTAATGATTTCATCAATAACATCCGGATGATAATTTTTTGGAACAAAGTTGGCACCTATTCCTTGAATTTTATGTGGTCCAGCTTTACCAGTGGATAATAATGGTGAATCTGATGGTTCCACAGCAACAATCTTAATATTTGGATTATGTTTCTTTAAAGCAGCACCTACTCCTGAAACGGTACCTCCTGTACCAACACCTGCAACAAAGTAATCAATTTTTCCTTCAGCATCATTCCAAATTTCTTCACCAGTAACCCTTTCATGATAAGCAGCATTAGCAGGATTATTAAATTGTTGAGGAATAAATGCATTTGGATTTTCAGCAGCAATTTCATTAGCTTTATCAACAGCTCCTTGCATACCTAATTTACCAGGAGTAAGAACTAATTCGGCACCGAAGCCTTTAATTAATTTACGACGTTCAATAGACATACTATCTGGTAATACGATGATGACACGATAACCCTTAGCTCGGCCAACAGAAGCTAAACCAATACCGGTATTACCACTAGTTGGTTCAACAATGATTGAATCTGGTTTAAGAATACCTCTTTGTTCAGCATCTTCAATTAAAGCAAGAGCAATTCTATCTTTTACACTAGATGCAGGATTAAAATATTCGAGCTTTACTAATAAATTTACATCACCACCAGCATCAAATTTATGCAATTGAACAAGAGGAGTATTTCCAATAAGATCAGTTACACTATGTTTAAGAGGCATTTTTTTTAAAATATAATAAATTTAGAATTTTTTTTAGATTATTTGAATTTAATTAATAATTCTTAATATAATAAAATTATTATATTAATTATCTTTTTAATATTTGAAATTGTATTTATCAAAAGATAAAATGTATTAATGAATACTGGTAAAAAACAAAAGTAAAAGAAATAAAAGAAAAAATAACTGTTTATATACTCTTTAAAAAGTTTTGAAAAATATTTAATTATATATTTGCTAATAATCTCATTTTAAAAAATTTAATAATTTACAATTATAAATAAAAATTTTAATCAAATATTTATTAATCAACAAAATAAATTTAATTGGATAAACGTTACCAATAATTATTTAATAAAGTATTTGAAAAAATAATTAATTTTTAAATTGAAGGAGATTAAATACTTGAAAATATAGACCATAATTAATTAATAAATGGTCATATTACTTATCCACCGTTAATAAAATTTCACTTATTATAAATAATAATGCAAAGTAATATATCATTATGTATTTATAAATTACAATGAATTATAAATAATAATGCAAAGTAATATATCATTATGTATTTATAAATTACAATGAAAAAGTTAATATACAATAATGAACTTTTAATGATTAATTTTTTTTTTTATTATAAAATGAGTTAAAAAAATTTTTCAATGATATTCTTTTTCATATTATTATTATTATTATTATTATTATTATTATTATTATTATTATTATTATTATTATTACTATTATTTATATTTTCTTTTTTTTTTTCTTTTTTTTTTTTTAATTATTATTTTTGTCTTTTTTTTTTACATAAATATAATTGCTAAAGTAATTTTTATAAAAAATACTTTAGCAATTATATTTTATTATTAATTTCTAATTAAATTTATACAGAAATTATTCACTAATTAATCCATTTATGTATATATATTATTTTATTTAAATAATAAAATAATAACAATACTCAGATTATTTGATCTGATCTCCTTTTTTTTAATTTTTATATAGATACAATTTATATAAATTGTATCTATTTCATATATATTATAAATACAAGTTCAGTAAAGTAATTATAAATAAAATTTTATATTTAATAATTTTTAAAAAATAATTTCAAAAAGTATAATTAATATTATTAATTGCTACAATAATATTTATAGATTATAATTATTATAATTTTAATAATTCTAATCCTATCATATGTAACAAAATTTAAAATTATTTATTATTTATTTATTTATTTATTCTGATTAATTAAAATATATTTTAAATTATTTATTATATTTATTTAAAAGTAACTTTGATCATTTAATTTAAATCTATATTATAGGTTAATGATAACGTAATATTATCAAATTTTTAATGAATATTTTATTAATTTTATTTTTATAATTATATCTGTAAATCTATATATATTATTTTTTATATTAACAAATATTTTATTATACTTCTATTAAAGGATAAAAATTACAAAATATTGTTTTAAATTAGTTAACATCTAACCAAACATTTTAAAATAAATTTAAAAAATTTTATTTTTAAAAAGATATTATAAAAAATTAGTTATTAAATGTAAATAAAATAATTTGGAAGTTGTATTATTAAAGATTTAATAATTAAAATAAATTTTAAATTATATCTTAATTTTTATTTTTTTTTTTAATTATAAAAATTCTTATATAAAAATTTCTGAAATTCCTTTTTTTTTTTTTTTTTTTTTTATTATTATTGTTTTTATTTATTCGAATTATAATCATCAATTTTTATTAAAAAATAATAAAATATCATAAAAATTTTTATTGATATAAATATATTAAAATTTCAAATTTAATAAAATTAAATAAAAGTTTTTCTATAATATATATATATATATAATTTTAACATTTATACATAGATTTATTGAAATTAATATATAATTAAATAAAAATGCCTCTTAAACATAGTGTAACTGATCTTATTGGAAATACTCCTCTTGTTCAATTGCATAAATTTGATGCTGGTGGTGATGTAAATTTATTAGTAAAGCTCGAATATTTTAATCCTGCATCTAGTGTAAAAGATAGAATTGCTCTTGCTTTAATTGAAGATGCTGAACAAAGAGGTGTTCTTAAACCAGATTCAATCATTGTTGAACCAACTAGTGGTAATACCGGTATTGGTTTAGCTTCTGTTGGCCGAGCTAAGGGTTATCGTGTCATCATTGTATTACCAGATAGTATGTCTATTGAACGTCGTAAATTAATTAAAGGCTTCGGTGCCGAATTAGTTCTTACTCCTGGTAAATTAGGTATGCAAGGAGCTGTTGATAAAGCTAATGAAATTGCTGCTGAAAATCCAAATGCATTTATTCCTCAACAATTTAATAATCCTGCTAATGCTGCTTATCATGAAAGAGTTACTGGTGAAGAAATTTGGAATGATGCTGAAGGAAAAATTGATTACTTTGTTGCAGGTGTTGGTACAGGAGGTACCGTTTCAGGAGTAGGTGCTGCTTTAAAGAAACATAATCCAAATATTAAGATTGTTGCTGTGGAACCATCAGATTCACCATTATTATCCACTGGTAAAGCTGGACCACATAAAATTCAAGGAATAGGTGCCAATTTTGTTCCAAAAAATTATCATCCGGATGTTATTGATGAAATCATTACTATTGGAAGTGAAGAAAGTGGTAAAGCTGTTCATGATTTAAGTCACAGTGAAGGTATTTTGGTTGGTATTTCATCAGGAGCAGCACTTGCTGCAGCTCGTAAACTTGCTAGTCGTCCAGAAAATATTGGAAAAACAATAGTTGCTTTACTTCCAGATAGTGGAGAACGTTATCTATCTACATGGCTCTTTAACTAAATTTAAATCTTTTTTTTTTTTATTTTTCTAATTAAAATTATTTTTAAATAAAATTATTATAAAATATCATTTAAAATATATAAATTTTATAATAATAATAATAATAATTCAAAAAAAAAAAAAAATACTAATCATATTTATCAAAAATTTTATAAATTATTTATTTCCTTATTATTATTAAAATATATTTCTTTAAATCAATGTTATTTTTATACTATTTTAATTATTAATATAAATAAAAGTAAAATTAATTAAAATAATTAAAATATTATTGAAATAAATTAATTTAAAAATTATCCATATACTTGAATAATAATATTTTAAATAATAAACATTATTTAATTTATTTAGTTATATTATATATACAATGTTTGTAAAAATAAAATAATAATAATAAAAAATAAAAATTAATATTCATTATAATTTTTTTTTCAAAAGTTATTACATATATGAGAAATTTATTTTAAATATAATAAATTTTATTTGAAAATAAAAAAAACTTATGAATTAATATTAATAAATAATAATAAATAATTATTTAAATAAATAGAGTTAGAACATCAAACTTTTTAATAAAATCTAAAAAATTAATAAAATTTATTTAATTATTATATAAATGTTTTTTTATATATTAATTAATGAAACAATTTACTTGAAATATATTATATTTCATCTGTTTATGCTACAAACAATTAAATTAAAAAAAAAAGACACTTAATCTAATTTAGAAAAATAAAATTCAAATTAAAAGTTAATAGTTTTTTTTTTTTTTTTTTTTTTATTATTATTAAATTTTTTATTTTATTTTTTTAATTTTTTATTTATTATTATTATTAAATCAAGTTATTTTAATTATACTAAATCATTTCTTAATATTTAGAATAATATAAAAAAGAATGGTAAAATATATGAATAAATAATAAATAATTTTAATAATTGAAGTAATACTTTGCATGAATTCTTATTTATAATATTTTTTAATAATATTATTATTATTGTTATTATTATTATATTTTTTTAATTTTTATTATTATTATTATTATTATTTTTTTTTTTTATTATTTTTTTTTTATTATTTTTTTATTTTTTGCAATTACTAAAATGTATATTATTTAGAATTCAGAGCATGCATACATATATAATTATATATAAAAAGATATACTTTTAAATATTTTTTTTAAAAAAATAAAAATACGTAAAAGAATAATTTTTTTTTTGATATAACGTTTGAAAAAGAATTTTAATAAAATGCACACCTAATTACATTTACTAATATATAAATGAGATTGATATTATTAGTACTTCTAATGAAAAATGAAGTTAATAATCTAGTTTGAACATTACTAAATTATAATAATTAGACTGTTTGGTATTATATAATATATATATATCCTAAATTATTCAATTTTTCTATTAAAATAATTATTATAAATATTATAATATTTAATGTATTATTAAAATCCTTAATTATTATTAATACTTCTTTTTAATATTAAATAATATTTATTGGCATAAATTATTCTTTATACTTAATATTTAATACTAATTATTTATTAATATTTAATACTAATTATTTATTATTATTATAATATTTATTATATCCATTGTTATTATTAATTAGTAACAAAATTTAAAATTTATTAAATTTAAATAAGTATAATAAATCGTGATATAAATTTAAATATTATATTCAAAAATGTTTCCTAAAAATTTAAAAGTATTTATATTAAAAAATATTAATTAAGATGTCTTTGCCAATCATTTTTAATATATATCATATATTAATGATACATTAAAATAAAGTAATAATATTAGTTTTTATTTGTTTTATTAAAACTTTATTTATTTATTTATTTTTTTAAAAAACAAAATAATTATAAAAGCTTATTAAATGATAAATTTATTTTTAAATAAAATAAATTTCTATAATTGTATAAAATAAAATAAATGTAATTTTTTATTTTCTATTAAAAGAATATTAAAAAATTTTAATAGAATATTAAAAGAGTATTATCTCCAATATTTTTTTTTTATATTTTGTATCTTTTTAAGTGAAACCATCATAAAGAGGGATAAAAATATAATGAACTACTAATTGAAATAAAAATGATAAATAATAAGAAATTGATAAAACATTTTTTCTTCGTTTTCCAATAATAGAGTTTTCGTTTTAAGAAATTAAATATGTTACTTTGAAAGAAAAGAATGTGAAACAATTAAAAAACCATTATTTATTTAATTTTTATTTTTTTTTTCTGATTTTTGGAATTTTTTATTTAATGATATTATTTATTAAAACACAAATAATAAATATCGGTGTAATTTATGATAAAAGAAAGTTTCAATATAAGAAATAATAAATAATTAAATAATATGATTTTTAATAATAATCAAATTAATTTAGTAAATAGTAAATACTTAAATATGGTGTTTATACGATATTTATACTGAAATATTCATAACTTAATATATATATAATAAAAGAGTTAAAAATATTTAATATATATTCAAGATTTGAAAATAAATATTATTTAAATGTTTTATTTTAATAATCATAATTAATGTTTATTATATTTTAGTGAAACGTTGTTAAAGAAATAATAAATTATCCTTTATGGTATCCATTAAAAAATAATTGGAGAATTCCTAAAATTATAATCTCTAATATATACTAAAAAATAGATACAAAATAATAAATTAAATTAATTTTTTTTTATTTTTTATTATTTATTAAATTTTGTATATCACATAATTAATAATTTAAATTAGACTACTTAAATAAAATCTAATTTGATAAATAAAAATACTAAATAATAATTTAATATATATCTTAATTCATTTGACTTGTCTCAATAATATTTAATATTAATTAAAGTTTTATTATTTTGAATCAAATAAATTACAATAAAATTAAAGTACAAATAAAGCATCCATATAATGGAATTATAATTGATAACACATAGTTCCAATTAATTAATCATATAAAAATTTTCAAATATTTATATTTATTAATATTCTATAGTTTAAGAAGAAACCAATAAAGTTTTTTTTTTTTTTTTTTTTTTTTTTTTAAATATTTTATATGTTACTTTATTTAATTAATTTATTTCTATTATTACCATTATCATTATTATTATTCGTTACATTTCCCAATATTTGTTTTACTTTAAAAAAATTGAAATAGAAATATAAAACTATGAACCTTTTATATAATTTTTTCTTTTTATTTGATTTTGAATTGCATAAATTTAATAGGTCAAAAAATATTAATATATATTATATATTATAGTTGAATTATTGTAAACTTTAAACTTTATTTATTTATTCATTTATTTATTAAATGAATATTTTTATTAAAAAAAAAAACATAAAATTAGTAAAAAAAAAATAAATATTATTTGTACAAATGGAACATAATAATTATTTTAAATAGTTTATGTAAAATAATAAAGCTCAAAAATAAAGTTGTATAAATAAATTCAGAAAAATATATAAAAAAAAATAATTAAAATAGTAGAATTATTGAATTATTATTATATGACATTAATTTTATTATTTATATATATTGAGAAAAAATGACCAAAAAAGTTTAGCCCATAATTATTATTACTAATATTATAATTTATTAAATAAATTAAAATTTCTAATGAAATAAACTATTTTCTTTGTACACAAATAAATTAAAAATAAATAAATATTTATATAAGTAAATAATACAAATTAAAATTGTTAGTTACAAAACTATTGTAATTATTTTTAAAAAATATCAAATAATACCAAATAAAGTATATAATTAAATATACTAAAAATTTTATATAAACTTTTTTTGTTATTTTATTTACTTTATTATTTAATAAAGTTTGAGTAATAACAACAATTACAAAAAAAAAAAAAAAAAAAAAAAAAAAAAAAAAAAATACAATAAATATTCAATATTTATATTAAATTATATCTATTTTAAATAATATCTAAAGTTTTTTAAAAACTATTAATATTCATTTCTCTTCTTCTTACTCGATGATAATAATTTAAATGATAATGGAGCCTTTAATACTATATCCATAATGAAGATTCTAAATAACTGTTATTTTAGTATTGGTCATTGGATTATTATACCTTTAAAATGTTTAACAAAGAAATATTCGTATTCACCAAAAGTGGTGATATTAATGTATAATGATATAATTATATATTAACAATTACAATATATATTCTTTTCTTTGTTTAATATATAGTATATATTTTTAATTCTTTGTAATTCTTTGTAATGTATTCATAAAATGCATAATTTATATTTTTAATAATATATTTATTTAAATATATAAATAAGTAAATAATTAAATAATTAAATAATAAAATATAATTTATTAAATATATTAAATCATTACATAAATAATTAAAATCAAAAAAAAATCTATAACAAAAAAAAATAATTTAAAATTATTAATAATTTATATATTCTATATATTATATATATCTTATTCAAATTTTTATTTTTAATAAAATAATTACTAATTTTGAAGATGATATACATTTTAATTATTAAATATTCAAATTTTTATTTTCGATGAAGTGATTACTAATTTTGAAGATGATATACATTTTAATTATTAAATAGGTAAAGTATCTATATTCTTTAATATGTATTAATAAATATTAATTTAAAATTTATAAGTAAATAATAAGTAAATATTAATTTAAAATTTAAAAGTAAATAATAAATTAGAAATAAATAATATTAGAAACGATATTTACCTAAATTAATAATATTTGATTATAAATTTATATTATATTACATATTTTATAATATGATTTATATATTCATATATTCACTATTAAGGCTATGAATAAAAAAAAAAATAAAAAAATCCAACTAGCTCGAAAATATCAAAAAGTTAAATTAGCTTTAATAACTATTTATTAGAAAAAGTAATTATTATACATAAAATTAAATATAATCAATATTCAAATTTAAGCATATCTAAAAATTTAATTTTCAATAATTATTTAATTATATATTTCGTAATATATAAACTTTTTAATATAATACTATATACTGTGATATATATATCAAATTCATTTTTTAATATATTTGTACCTTTCATAATTTTTAAAACTTTAATTTTCTTTTGTTTTTTTTTTTTTTAATTTTTATTTTTTTAAATTTTTAATTATCTCAATTTCAAATAACTTCATAAAAAAAAAAAAAAAAAAAGAGTACAAAATCAAAAATGTATTAAAAAAAAAAAAAAAAATTAAATAAATAAAAAATTAAAAAAATAATTAATATTATTAATATGATTTAAAAAAAATAGTTAATAAAGAAATAAATTAATTGTATAATAATTTAATAATTAATAAACTGATATGATAGATAAGTATTTTTTAATGAGAAAAGAATAATATTTCTTTTCAGTATAAATAGATTGAAAAGTTTTTCTTTTTTTTTTTTTTTTTTTTTTTATTATTTTTTATTATTTTTTTTTTATTTGTAGTTGTATATAAGAAAATAATACTGTATATATTTAAGAAAACAAAACTACTAAATATATATTGATATTTTTAATTCATTAAAAAGAATAAAGGTTATTATAAATAAAATATTTATAAATATTTTTTTTATAATAAATAATATTAAAAATATAAAAAATAAATAAATAAATAAACAAAGAGTAAAAAAAAAATAAATAATAATAATAATAATAATAGTAGTAATAGTATAAAAATAATTTAAGGAAATAATATAAAATATTATATTAATAAAAGTTAATATAACTTATTAATTTATAAGTATATACAGAATAATTTTTTATTTTGTTGATTTTGATATTTTAAATTTAAATATAATCTCTATTGAAATAAGTAAAATAGAATGTTCGTTAATACTTCTAGTGAAACTGTGTTTGATTCATATGTTAAACGTGATAGTATTGATACATCTAGTATTAATACGTCTAGTACTAATAATGAAAATGATTTAATTTCAATGGCTTCAAGATTTTCACTTATTATCATTATTCTTAGTTGGTATATATATGGAAAATATTCTTTCTTATGCTTAAGGGGTTTGGTTAGACATAAAAATTTCAACTTTTTATTCCCTTTAACTGCCGCTTTATTTGCATTTTCTAATAATACAAATGATATCTGGAATTACATTTACCATGCTAAAAATTGTACACCATTTTATCATATATTTATATTCACTGCAACTTTAAATTGGGCACCAATCTCTTGGCTTCAAGCGTATCGTTTAGCTATCATATCGAATATTTATTTACCAAAAAGAGTTTCTTTATCAATAATTACCCTAGCTGTATTATTAAGTTTAACTTATTGTTATTGTTATTTCAACAATTTGATAAACTTTAGAGAATCAAGAAATGCTGATGGATGCGCTCTTGCCAATGGTTCACCATGGTCCAGAAGGGTTATGCTTTCTGACCTTTGTGATTCTATCTTTTCAATGGCGTCTATATGTATTATTATCTTTAAATCCATTATGCATTTAAAAGAATTAAATACTAAGAATGAAAAATTAAATAATTTAGTGGGCCAAGGTATTATTGAGTTATTTATTATCGCTTTAGCTAAAACAATTATATATCCGTTTATTATTAAATTTGAAGAAAAACCAGGATTTGATTTCTTTTGGGATATTTTATCAATTATTGTCATTATAAGTGCCTTTAATTTGGTTAATTTCCCATATGAGCAATCTGATATGGAAAAAAGTTATCGTAATGATTTAAGAAGAAATGTTTTTAAATTCTTTGATTCTAACATTGGTTCTGGTAATAACAGTAATTACACCAATTATACAAATAATCGTAGTACTCACAATGCCACTTTTATAAAATCAGATTCAAGTACTTTTCTCAATAATTTAAGTAAAACTTCTTTCAAAAAGGAAGGATTTAATCCAAGTTTTAAACTTAATAGTGGAGGTAATGGATCTTTATTTAATAATAATACAAACTTATTTAACAATGATTTTAATGGATATAACACTCTTTCAAAAAAAGAAGTCCATAGTTCGAATGGTACTCTCTCAAAAACATCCAATAGTCCAACAAGTGACAGTACTTTTAATACTAATAATTATTATAATAAAAATGGAAATATGTACACCTTTAATTATTCTAATTATTAATTCATATGACTCTAATTGATTTTTTTTTTTTTTTTAAGAAAGAAAGAAAAAAAGAAAAAAGAAAGAATAAAAAGAACAAAAGAATAGTATATATATATATATATAGTAATTAAAATCCAAATAGTTAAATTTATATATATATATATTTTAATTAATATCATTAATGTAATATATGAATTAAAAGTAATATATATTACAATTTATAACTAAAAATAAATATTTTATGAGTTAAAATCTATAAATATTTATTATTAACATAATATATAGAGGTTTAAAAGAAAAAAAAAGAAATATATATATATTTTTTTATTATATTTTAAGTAATCACAAAAACAACTACAAGAAAAAAAAAAAAAAAATAACAAAATAAAAAAAAATATTCATTTATTTTAGGATATTATCAGTATTAAATTTATATAGAGAAATTTATAATATATTTGAAAATGTATATATGTATATTAATAGAATTCTTAATCTTTAGACAGAAATTGAGAAAGGATAATGACATATAGAAAGAATTATTTATATAGAAATTTTATCTTAAATAAAATATATATATGAATAACATTATCATAAATATAAATTTTTTTTAAAAGGAAAATGTAATATTTTTAATAATTGATAAATATAATAAATAGAACGTAAAAAAGTTTTATTATATATTTATTAATTATGCTCAATAAAAATATTTTATATTTAATTTTTTATATATTTACCAATCTTTTATTTAGTTATTGAATTTCCCATACTCTCATCAATATTGAAAATAAGACTGGCAATGGTTTAATAAATAATTAAATAAAATTAATAAATAAATAAATAAAATAAAATAAATAAAATAAAACAAATAAATAAAATAAAATAAATAAAATTAAGTAAATAAAATATAATAAAATAAATAAAGTAAAATAAATAAAATAAATTAAAATAAAATAAAATAAAAATAAAATAAAATAAAATAAGATAAATAAATAAAAAATAGATTAAAAAAAATGAAAAAATTAATAAAATAGAAAAACAAATAAAAGAAATATAAATAAATATATATATATATATAAAAGAAAAAATAAAGAAATTAAATAAATAGTAAAATAAATAAATAAATAAATAAATTTTTAAATTAAAGAAATTATATTAAATTTATAGTTAGCCATTTTGATTTTCGTAATAATTATTTTTGGAACAAAATTATTAATATTAAAATATTATTGAATATAGTTAGATCAATCTAAACTGAAACTATAAATCATTAATCAAAATTCTAAAATAAAACTAAAAACAATAATTAATATTATTAAATTTTTATTCATAAATATATTTAATATTTAGTAAAATAATAAAAAAAAAATAGATAGTATTATTTTTTTAAAGGATATGTTATTATTTATATTACTGGTATTTAATATAGTCTCTAAATTTTTTTTTAAAAAAAAAAAAAAAGAAATTTGAAAATAATTAATTTTTTTTTATTATTAAATATAAAATTCATTATTTATAATTTTTTTTTTATTTAGATAATATAATATAAAATAAAGTTTAAACGAAATGCCAATTTTGATTATTATATGAAAAAGAAAAAGGAAATTTTAATTTATATTTTTAAATTAATATTTGTGTTCAAACATTTTAAAATGAACTATAAAGCCAATGTAATTATGTTTTTATGCAAGATAAAACAGTCGAAAGTATTATTCTATTTTATTAATTGATATAATAATAATTATGCTTAATTTTTATTTTATATTATAAATAAATAATATATCAAATAACCTTATATCTTTAATTTTATATATTTAAAATTACTTTTCATGTTATAAATTTTTTTATAATATAATTAAAAAAAATTTATGAAATAGTTTTTATTATTATTATTATTATTATTATTATTATTATTATTATTATTATTATTATTATTATTATTATTATTATTATTATTATTATTATTATTATTATTATTATTATTATTATTATTATTATTATTATTATTATTATTATTATTTATTTATTTATTTATTTATTTATTTTAAGTTACTAAATATTATCTAAAAAAGAAATTAATAAATCTTACATAAAAAAGTTTAATTAATGATAAATATATACAAAAATATTGACAGAAATATTGACAAAAATATTTTTATTTATTAAGTTTCTTTTCTTATTATATTATATATAAATGTAATATGAAAATAAAAGTATTGAATTTTGAATTATTCAAATAGTATATAAAAATAAATAAATATATAAGGAAAAATAATAATCATAATCATAATAATAATTGATTTATATTGTTTATTTAATTTAATAATACATAACTATTAAAGTGGATATAGTACATTCATGATGTACTATAGAATGTATATTACATGAATACATTTGTTTACGTATATACAAATTACACAAAAAAAATTTAAAAGAATTGTAAATATAAATTTATACAACGTAAAATAAATGTATTAACTAGTTTATATATAATATAAATATAAAATACACTTTAATATATAAGTACAAAGTTATCACTCTCCTCAAATGAGATTTTTATAAAAATATATTATTTGTAAATTTTAGTATTTTTTTTTTTTGCTATTTGAAATATGTCAGCAAGCACATTTTTCATATCTACATATTTTTTAAATTTATTCTTTTCTTTAATATACTATCTCTATTGAAATGGTATCTGACATCTATATGCTTTAATTTTGTATTAATTTCACCATTTTCCATTATGTTTTTTTTTGCTCGATTATCAGTAAATATCGTTGTATTTAATTTCTTATTTAATTTTTCTTTTATAATGTTCCTTAACCATGGCATTTTTTTTTTTTTTATTGACACTTTCTGAAGTATTTTATATATTCAGATTCAGAGGTAAAAGTAGAAACACATGATTGCTTTTTAAATATCCAGAGTATAAGACTTTTTTTCTATTTTTTTTATCGGTCCTATCATCTGCGAAATCTAAGTTCGTGTATGCAATTAACTCCCCTTTTTCATCATATTTAATTTTATAATCTTTTGTATTATTTGTATATCTTTAAAATATTTATTACTTTTGTTCCAGTCTGAAATTGTTGATTGTTTGCTTTTCCTTGGAAGCGTTATTTATGGCAAATGAAATTTCTGGTCTTTTACATTTTGATATATAAATCAGAGATCCAATTGCACTTTTGTATATTGTTTTATCAAAAGGTTTTTTTTTTTTCTTTTTTAATTTTTAGATATGTCGTTGTCTCCTCTAGAAGGTATTATTTCTTTTTCGAGTATATTGTTTATGCTGAATTTATCTAGTATATTTTCAATAAAACATTTCTGAGAAATTATTTATTTATTATTATTATTATTTTTTTTTTTTTTTTTTTTTAATTCTTAAAATATATTCGATTGGTCTTCAATTTGATATTTTGAATTTTCTTTTAATTTTTTGTTATTGCATCTTTGATGTATTTTGTTTCTTCAGTAATAATAATATCATCAATGAGGTGTCTAATGATACATTTGGTTTTATTATGTACTATTTGTTTGAATATGCATTGTTCAGTTTTTATTTGTTTAAAAAAAATATTAATCAAAAAATATATTTTTATCGTTTCATACTACTGTCTACCTGATTTATTGAAGACCATTTAAGGCTTTGTTAAATTTCCAGTATCTCTTCCCAAAGTTTATAATTAACTTTAGGAATTGTAGTGTAAATATCTTTATCGAGAGGTGCATTAAAATAAGTATGTTGCTTAAATATACATAAAATAAAATAAAATAAAATAAATAGTAGAATATGAATATATATAAAGTACCGATTGAATAAAATAAAATAAAATAAATAGTAGAAATATAAATATAAAGTACAAATTGAATAAAATAAAATAAAATAAATAGTAGAATATGAATATATGAATATAAAGTACAAATTGAATAAAATAAAATAAAATAAATAGTAGAATATGAATATATATAAAGTACAGATTGAATAAAATAAAATAAAATAAATAGTAGAAATATAAATATGAAGTACAGATTGAGTAAAATAAAATAAAATAAATAGTAGAATATGAATATATATAAAGTACAGATTGAATAAAATAAAATAAAATAAAATAAAACAAATAGTAGAATATGAATATATGACTATAAAGTACAGATTGAATAAAATAAAATAAAATAAATAATAGAATATGAATATATGAATATAAAGTACAGATTGAATAAAATAAAATAAAATAAATAGTAGAAATATAAATATGAAGTACAGATTGAGTAAAAGAAAATAAAATAAATAGAAGAATATGAATATATATAAAGTACAGATTGAATAAAATAAAATAAACCGTGAAATATACTAAAGAAGTATTAATAAAAATTAAATGAAAAAAAAAATACAAATAAATAAAATAAAAATAAAAATAATTAGTCTGTCATAATAAATATTTAACATAATTTTAAGAAATACCATTACTAATGAAAAATTAAAATTAAAATAAAATATCGACTTTAATATTTTTAAATTGATAGATTAATAGATCTTTTTTTTTTTTTTTTTATTAAGGGACTAAAATTATTTAAATAATAAGGATGATTAAAAAAAAAAAATATTCAATTTTAATTTTAATACAATTTATTATTATTAAAATTTATTTATTTATTTATTTATTTATTTATTATATATATGTTATTAATTTTTTTTTTTTTTTTTCAAATTTTTTATTATTTTATTGTATAATATTTAATCAGGATTTAATTAATATTTTATTACTTTATTTTTATATTTATTAGTTTTCATTTTTAATAATTTATTATGTTTATAACTTATTTATTTTTCTTTAGTATTAGTATTATTTATTTATTTATAAATTCTATTTAATATATTAAAATTTTTATTTTATTTATGAATATTTTTTTTTTTTTTTTTTTTTTTTGTTTTGTTTTGTTTTGTTTTGTTTTATTATTCCATTTTTATTTTATCTATTTTTTTCTATTTTTTTTTTTTTGTTATATATATATATATATATATATTTTTTTTTTTCTTTATAAACTTAAAGATTATATTATATTATTATATCCGTTGATAATATATATATGTATTTAAATTTAATAAAATAATAATAAAAAAAAAAAAAAAAAAAAAAATACAGAATTATATATATTATATATATATTATATATAAAGTTTACAATTAAATAGGATATAAGTAATTTTCTTTTTTTCTTTTTTTCTTTTTTTTTTTTTTTTTTTTTAGTTTTTTATATATTTGTAATTATATTATGATTATTTAATATATATAAAATGTTTATTAAAAATTAAATAAATATAATATATATATATATCTATATTTTTTTTTTTTTTTTTTTAAATTATATTTAATTAAATGATGGTGGAGGAAGGAAAGAAGAACTCATATTGTTAGTTTTTGTAGATGAATTTGCCATAACATCGACATAACGATTTCTAGCTCCACGTTTTATATTACTTGTTGAACGCTTATTAGAAATACCAAAAGTAGAATTACTTGATTTTAAAAGACTTTCAATATCTGATTTACCTGATTTATTAAGAAGGGTATTATTATTAACAGTTAATGATGGAATAGTAGAGGATGTGTTACTTTGTGGAGTTGCCGAAGTTGTAGCAGTAGTTGAAGATGGAGAGATTGCTGAATTAGCTTTTGGTGGTGGAGCAAATTTCTTTTCTTCTTCTTCTGTAGCATTTGGATTTACCCATCTCTTCTTTACTGGATCATAGTAAATTGTTTTTTCTTCACCAAGATTAGCCTTAATAACACCTTGTCCTTCATTTTTATTATTTTTACTACCAAAAAGATTACCAAATATTGAAGCAAAACCTTTAGAACCTATTTATAATAATTAAAATAAATAGAACAACATCATATATTATTAATATGAAATTATAATAATAATAATAATTATAATATATTTCTTTATTTATTTATTTCTTCAATTAAAAAAAAAAAAAAATTTTTTTTCTAAATATATATTTATAATTGATTTTTAATATATATATATAATTCGTTGATAAATTAATTTTTCTTTAAAAATATAAATATATATATGTACTTACTTTTTTCTTTTTCATGTTCACCCTTAGATGGTGATGGTGATGGAGGAGCTTCATCATTTTCTTCTTCCTTTTCTTCTTCTTCTTCTTTCTTTTCTTTCTCTTTAGATAATTTAGAATTGTTACCGAAACCTAAATCTTCTACATCATCATCATCATAATTATTGTTATAATTATCTTTTGAGTCATTATTCATAAAGGTATTATTATTATTATTATTATTATTATTATTATTATTATTATTACTATTTTCTATTGTATTTTGATATTCATTTGAAGTTGTAGATACTGGGATTACTGGAACATCTGAAATATAATTTAATATAGTTTGATTCATATTATTATTGAGATTGGTAGTTTGATTATTTATAGTTTGAGTATTAGCAGCATTATCTTGATTACTTTCTATAGTGGCTTGTTGAGATTGATTTTGATCTGGATAATATGGAGTACTATTATAACCTGAATAATAACTGCCATACATATTATCATAACCTCCATACATATTATTAGTATTTGTATTATTTGTTGCTTCAGTAGAAGTGGTTTGAGTATTACTAGTAGCTGGTGCATTAATATTTGAAGTTACATCTGTTGAAACAGTTTTTGAATATTCTTGTGACTGGGTAGTAGCCATATAATTATTATCATAATAATAAGAAGTAGTATTTATGGTACCTAAATTATTATTCATAGAATTATCTATACTATACCCAGTATATCCATACATATTTTGATTTTGATTCGTCATCATATCAGAAGCTGGTGTTATTGGTGTTATTGGTGATTCTTGATCTTTATTAATTACTTCTTCTGTAACTTCATTTTCCTCATTTTCTTCTTCTTTTTCTTCTTCTTCCTCCTTTAATAATTCTATTGGAATTAAATCCATTTCATATTTTTCGATATTTGGTAAAGAGAAGATATCATTAACAACTTCAAATTTTGCTTTCTTCTCATTCCATTCATCAATATTTACATCTTCATCTTCATCAACAAGCCATGATCTATTACAACGATGTTCTAAATCACGAAGACTTTCCAAAAATCGTTTATGGAAATAAGGTGAAGCCTTAGTATAACTTTGAACTATTTTTGTTATGGTTTTACAATATTCAGTAGCTCTTTGTACATAACCTAAATCAGATAACCACCATGCATAAGCTAATTTATAAGCTTGGAAATGTGGAATACCAAGTCCATTTTCAGTATTACTATCCTTCTTTTTTAAACTTAATCCATATTCATAAAATTCTGTTAGTTGAACTGCTAATGGATTTCGAAGAGCATAATTACCAAATATTCTATCATCAACTCCAATTAAAGTTAAACGTACATCTTCCTTATCAACACTTGTGAAAATTGAATCTTTTCCTGATAGTATATAACTATTTAATTTATTATTATTATATATAATAATATAAATAATAATAATAAAAATATTATTATTATTATTATTATTATTATTATTATTATTATTATTATTATTATTATTATTATTATTATTATTATTATTATTATTATTATTATTATTTTCATTAATAGATAAAAATAATCAAATAGATATAAATATATAAATATTTATTGATTAGCTTATATTAATATAAATATATTATATATATATATATATTTTAAAAAAAAAAAAAAAAAAAAAAATTTGAATAAAAAAAAAATTACCATATATGAGCAGCAAAAACATTACCAGATTTCATCAAAGAATCACCAAATTCAACAATAGCATCAACACTCTCTGGTGTATTATAGCCTAATAATGTAGCTAATGTAGTCCTCCATTTTTCAGATGATTTTATAACAGAGCTTGGTAAAACAGAATTTATAACTTCCTTTTCACCTTTAGCAAATAAACTATATAATAATTGAATATTTGGTCTTGACATAGAATCTTCATTATCTATTGTATTACCAAATACTGATTTTGTATAACTAATTACTACATCTTTATAAGCATCCTTACCAACAAAGTTCGAAATAATTAAAGCATGTGTCCATAAATTATTATCTTTACAATATTCTAAAGCACCATCTAAGTCACCTTTCATTAAATATTCTTCAAGTTCATCAATCTGATTAGATTGTATGATTGGTTGCTTAATATCCGTTACAGGTTTTAACATTTTATTTGTAGGGATAAGCAATTTTCTTAATTCTATAAGGGCTTCTTCTTTTACATCACTATTTAAAATTAAATATAGTAATTTAAAATATATGTATATATATATATATATATATATTTTTTTTTTTTTTTTTTTTGATTAAATATAAATTATGAATAAATTAATATTAATTATTTTAAAAATAAAATAAAATTTAATAACTATATATATTATTATTTTATTTAAAAATATGTTTATTCATTTATTTATTTATTTTTTCTAAAAAAAAAAAAAAATGTATATATCAATAATAATAATAATAATTGATATATCATAATCATATCTATTACTAGTTCAATAAATAAAATATATTAAATTTACCTTCCACTTAAAACTCCATTATATTCAATAAAAAGTTTAATTAATTTCCATAAAATAGTTTCATCATTTAATGAATTTGAGGAATAATTACTTGTAACTTGAATGATACGATCATTTATTTGTTCAAGTATTTCTTTTTTATTAGAACTTCTTTTTTTGTTAAATGGATTTAAAAGTGGTCCTTTAAATCTTTTTTCAGATTCAGAAAGACTTGGATCAATAACTGATTTTAATGATTTAATAATAATTGGACCTGGAGTGGCCATTTTTTCATTAATAGATCTGTACATAAATTTTGTATCATTTGGATCAATGTGTTTAGCTTTTGGGAACATACAAATAATCTTACCACCAAATCCAAATCGAACAATTGGACAACCATTCTTTAAATAAACAAGAGGATCTCTTGAACGAATTCCTTCTTGAATATAACGTTGAGTTGGATTTAAAGTTTCATTTGATTTGTAAACATGTTTGACCTTTGGAACACCAAATGATTCCATGAATGAAGTCTTTGGTATTTCAATTTCTGGTTCTTTTTCCTGTGGAACACTATTGTAGTCATCGTATGTATTATAAGATGTTGCTTGATTGGATTCTTGAGGAATGTTATAAGAATCGTAACCACTATAAGTGGTAGGATTACTTAAAATTTGTTCCTTTGTTTCTTGTGGCATACCATAAGCATCATATCCACTATATGGTGTTGTATTTTTGGAAACTTGCTCATTTGTATCTTGTGAAATTCCATAAGTATCATAACCAGTATAAACGGTAGTATTATTTTGAGTTTGTTCTTTGGATTCTGGTTGATCATAATTATTACTACTATTATAAGTATCATAACCATAATTATTTTCAATTTCATACTCCTTATTTTCAGTTTCATTAATAGTGACTTGATTTCCGGATTCCTCACCTACAACTGGTGAAGCAGAATAGCCAGAATATGAATAATTGTAATTGAGAGCTTCATTATTGCTTGATTCATTATTACTCATATTCATATTGTTAGTTTCATGATGTTGTTCATAAATTGGTGGTTCATTTTCAATGATAGATTTATTTGTATCCTCAACTGAGTATCCAGGCATATAATAAGAAGTATTCATATTATATTTTGGTGCACTAATTGGTGGAGAAATTTGTTCGTTATTATTATTATTTTTTTTTTCAACAGGAGGTTCAAGAGTTGGTGTTGAAATTTTAGCTTGTTCATTTTCGGTTTCATTAACAAATGTTGGTTTTTTAGGTGTAAGTATTTCACCATCATATCTAAATGGTTTGAAATTATGTTTAGATTTTTTACTCTTTAAAGAATATGATGAAGATGAGGGAAGTGGAGGATCAAATGAGTTTCTATTTCCAGTAGGATTTTGAAGTGCAGATACTGGAGTAGTTGGCTGTGTCGGAGGTTTATTAACAGGAGTTTGAGGATTGGATTGTAATGACATTGGTGGTTGAGTAGGAGTTTGTGGCAATCCAATCGAAGGTTGAGTTGGAGTTTGTGGAATTCCCATTGATGATTGAGTAGGAGTTTGTGGTGGTGGTTGTTGCTCATTCTGATAATAATAATTTTGCTCTTGTGTCATTTGGAGTTGTTGTTGTTGTTGTAATTGTTCATTTTGATAATAAAGATTTGGGTCCAATTGATTTGGTTGTGGTATTTGATTTGGTAATTGTTGAGGAGTTTGTGGTGGTTGCTGTGGTGTTTGTTGTGGTGTTTGTTGTGATAATGGTTGTTGAGACTGTTGTTGTTCGTTTTGATAATAAAGATTTGGATCCATTTGATTTGGTTGTGGCATTTGGTTAGGTAATTGCTGTGACATTTGTTTAGGGGTTCGTGGTGGTTGTTGTGGTAAAGGTTGTTGAGATTGTTGTTGTTCGTTTTGATAATATAGATTTGGATCCATTTGATTTGGTTGTGGCATTTGGCTAGGTAATTGTTGTGACATTTGTTGAGGAGTTTGTGGTGGTTGTTGTGGTAAAGGTTGTTGAGATTGTTGTTGTTCATTTTGATAATAAAGATTTGGATCCATCTGATTTGGTTGTGGCATTTGGTTAGGTAATTGTTGTGACATTTGTTGAGGGGTTTGTGGTGCCTTTTGAGGTTGTCGTTGTGGAGTTTGTTGAGGTTGTGGTTGTTGTTCATTTTGATAATAAATGTTTCGTTCTTGACCTGGTTGATCTGGTTGAAGCATTTGTTGATTCACTTGACGAGGAGTTTGTGGATGCTCCTGAGGTTGTTGTTCATTTGAATAATATAATTTTGGATCTTGTCCTGGTTGAAGCATTTGAGAAGACATTTGTTGGGAAGTCTGAGGTTGTTGTGGTGGTTGCATCTGTTCATTTTGATATGAATAATTTTGTTCTATTTGATTTGATGGTAATTGCTGAGGTATTAATTGTGGAGTTTGTTGGGATGGCTGTTGTTGTAAATGTTGTTCATTTTGATAATAAAAATTTGGTTCTGGTTGCCCAAATTGTTCTGGTTGTCCTGGTTGTCCTGGTTGTTCTGATTGTTCTGGTTGATATGACTGCTGAGGAATTTGTTGTGGAGTTTGAGGTGGTGGTTGTTGATTTTCTTGTTCATTTTGATAATATAAATTTGGATCTTGTTGTCGCATCTGTGGAGGCATTTGTTGTGGTGGTAATTGCTGATGTTGCTGTTGTTCATTCTGATAATAAAAGTTTTGTTCAGATGGTTGACCTGACTGTTGCACTTGAGGAGGCATTGAAGGGTTTGGTTGACCTGGTTGTTGCATTTGAGGAGGCATTGAAGGATTTAATAGACCTTGTGGTAGTTGTCCATCAGGATTTTGTAAAGGATTAAATGAAGCTGTATTTAAATCATTTCTATGACTTCCATGTTTATGAGAACGTATCCTCGTTGAAGTTGGAACTGGAGGATCATAATAATTTTTCTTTGTTACAGTTGAAGATGGAGGTGGAATTTTTGGTGATTGCGGTTTATTAACAAAATTACCAACTGGAGGTTGAAAATTTCCTTGAGGATTCCGTCCACCATAAGGATTAAATGGCTGTTGTTGTTGTTGCTGATTTATAAATTGTGGATCTTGATTTTGAAATGAATTATTCATTTGATAATTTTGAAATTGTTCTTGGTTAAAATTTTGTCCATTATTTGACATCTTTCCTTTTCTTTATTATATAATAATATTAAATTAATATTTCTTTTATTAAAAAACATTGTTTTATATTATTATCATTTATAATTAATATTTATTAAAAAAAAAATTAAATTTATATTAATTAATTAATATTTAGTAATAATATTATTTATTTTTAAGATGTATTTATTAATCTTTAATATGATAGGGAAAAAAAATATAACAAATTTAAAAATGTTTATTTACCTTTTTATTTAGAATCTACTTATCGTTTATAATAATAATTTCTATAGTTTCATTTATATTAAAATTATGAATATTTTTTGTGTTTATATCCTCACTTATTTTTCGTTGATATGTATAATTTTAAATAAAATATGAATTTTCTAAAATCAATCTATTATATTCTTTACGTATATTCTTAATTTCAAAGTTATTTAAAAAATTCGGATTAGTAATAAATAAATTAATAATAATAATAAAAAAAAAAAAAAAAAAAAAAAAAAAAAAAAAAAAAGGAAAAAATTAAGTAAATATAATTTATAATTTAAATAGTTTCAATAATGGTTACTATATTATGATTTTATTTTGTTTTTATTTTTTTTTAAAAAATTTACATTTCTCTAAAAGTCTTAATTATCAACCTTTATAAGTTCCAATATTTTTTTTTTTAATTGTTTTCTTCGCTTTTTTCTCTTTTTTTTTTTTTTTTATTTGTTTGTTTTTTGTTTGTTTTTGTTTGAATTTATGTTTTTTATTTAATTAATTAATTAATTATTTATTTATTTATTTATTTATTTTTATTATAAAAAAAATGTATGTTATATAAATAAATAAAAATAAAAAATAAAAAAAATAAATATTTATATATAAAATTTATTTCTTAATATTAATCAAAGCTTTTTATTTAATTATATTATAAAAAAAATTATACTACAATAATTATTAATTAAATTAAGAAAAAATTTTAATAATTATTATAATAATGCAATAGTTTAATCTTTTACTTTTTAATTTTCAAATAATAAATAAATATTAACTACCCAATTACCTTAATTTGATATTAATATATATTATTTAAAATGATTAATAATAAATAAAAAGTAATTATGTAGTTTTTAAAAGTAATATCAAATTGTAAATTTTTTACTTTAGAATTACTTATCGTTCTTGTTATAATAATAACAAAGGTTTGATCTATACTACTATAATTAATTATTATTATTAATTGAAGTAGTAAAAAAAGTATAAGCAAAAGTCTAAAATAATAATAACATCAATAATAATTTTGAGTCAGTTGTTAGTTTTATAATATAAAAATAATATATCTATTTAAAAAATTATTGTAATTGTTTAAAAAATATTATTATTATTTATTTATTTATTTATTTATTTATTTATTTATTTATTTATTTATTTATTTATTTATTTATTTATTTATTTATTTATTTATTTATTTATTTATTTATTTATTTATTTATTATAGAATCATCCATAGATTTGTATTATACATTAAAAACAAAGAACATGATTTTAATTTTATAATGTAAATTTATACACCTTTAATAATTTACATTTATATTAAATCAGCATAATTACATTTAATAAATGTAATATAAAATAATGGAGTATAAAAATTATTTAGTTAATTTAATTAATGAAATTTAATTTATTATTATTTTTTTTTTTCTTACAAAATGAATATTTACAAGTGTAAATTATTAACAATCTATCAAATTTATATTTTACATTATTAAACAATTTATACAGTATACATAATGTAATAGTGTATTGATTAATTAAAAAAAAAAAAAAAAAAAAAAAAAAATATTTTAAAATTTATTATAACATAATATTTAAGAATAAAATCAACTTTATTATTACTATTATAAATTTTGAAATTTGAAAGACATAAAATTTATTTATACTATTTATTTAAAAATATTTTATTAAATAATA
The DNA here is from genome assembly GCA_016946835.1 of Neocallimastix lanati (nom. inval.). Lineage (NCBI taxonomy): Eukaryota > Fungi > Neocallimastigomycota > Neocallimastigomycetes > Neocallimastigales > Neocallimastigaceae > Neocallimastix > Neocallimastix lanati (nom. inval.). Next base: position 245,348 of record JACVTC010000105.1, on the reverse strand, counting down.
AAGTTTTTTTTTTTTTTTTTTTTGATAAAATATTGTAAATAGTTCTTGTATTAAACAATAGTATTCCTAAAATATAATAATATTTATATTCTTTTTTTTTCAGCTTCTTAAAATTTATATTTTTTTTCCTTTTTCATATATGTTCTCATTTCTTTTTTTTTATATAGTATTAGGGTTAGGGGTTTATTAATTATTAATTATTATTATTATTAAAAACTATATTTTACTATTATTATATGGTAATTTTTTATTATGTTAATTTATATTTTAAAATAAATATAAAATTATAAAAATTAAATAAATATCTCTTTTATAAAAAGTCCAATTACTAAATGTTGATATAAAATATTTAAAGATTATATATATATATAGAAAAAGTAGAAATATTATAATTTACATTATTTATAAAAAATTTTTTTAAACAATTTGTTTATTATTTTATTATTAATTAAATGTCATAAGATATTTAATAATATCTTAAGATGTTAATTTTATCTTTTAGATTTTTTAGATTTTCTATAAAACAGTAATAACTTTACTTTTAATTTAAAATCTTTAAATCAAAACTGACCAAAACAAAACAAAAAATAAAAAAAAAAAAAAAAAAAAAAGTTCATTTTAATAACTTCTTTATTTTATCAAATTTAAAAAGGAATAATACAAAAAAATAATAACAATAATATTAATAATAATAACTAATTGAATTTACTATATTTTAATTTAATATATTATAATTTTACTATTTTATTGATTTTTCTAAACTTTTTAAATCTAAGAAAAATTATAATATAATATTATAATATAATAAAAGAAAATATTACAGAATATAATAGCTAAATAATAGTGATTATTCTAATTATTTTTATATAAAAATTCATTATTGATTTCTACATTTAAAAAAAATTTTTTTTTCGTATATTGTATTATTTAAAAATATTAGTAATGATATTTTAATAAAATAAAAAAATAATAATAATAATAATAATAATAATAATTGAAATTTCAAGTATAATTTGGTTTACTATATTTTATTTCTACAATTTTTAAAACCATTAAAAAAATAAAGTATAATAATTCTATTTTTTAATATTAAATATTATAATTTATTTTATATATATTTTTGTCCATGCTAATTTTTTATATAAGTTTATTATTTATTTGGACATAAAAGTTTAATTTTTTTTTTATATTATAATTACTATCTTTTTCAGTATAATTATTTATAGAAAAAAAAATTCACTTTTATTTCATAAATGATGTCCAGAATTAAATATTTATTTTATATTGAAGTGGATATGTATAATTTATAATATTTTAAATTGATTTTTCTATAAAATATATAGTATGACCAATTTTTATAATATTTAAACAGATCATATTTTTTCTTGATTTTATTAATTGTTTAAAAAAAAAAAAGTAAATATACAAAGAATATTAAAAATATTATAAATATTAGAGAAAATAAAAAATAATAATAAATATAAATATAAATAATTGAATATATTGATATTTATTATAAAATAAAATAAAAAAATATATTGTATTTTATAAAATGGCTATTAATGGTTTGAATATTGAAAATTATGAAATAATTAGAGAAAAAAAAGTTACTTTAGAATATTCTAGGGATGATTTAAAGAATGATTTTAAGGAAAAATATATTATTATAATCCAGTTATGTAGTGATGATTGCATTTTAATAAATGCAAGAAAAGAACAAATTAGTGATTTTTTTTATGAAGCTCGAATGAATATGGATGATTTTAAAAAATTGAATTCAAAATTATTAAAATTATGTGAATCAATTCAAGATATTTATACTTTCCTGTCTGACTCATTTGATGATAATAAATTCATAATTAAAAAAATAACACCTTCTAAATTCAAACTTGAAACAACAGTGCAATTTACTCGTTCGGTTAGTTATTCTATGGAATTACATTTAAACAAGAAAAAAAATGAAACAGATGATACTGTAAAAATGTTATGTGAAATTATAACCAAAATGGAAACTGAAAATAAGAATTTGATTCAAAAATTTGAAAATATTGATTTTAATAAAAACAACAAAGTTCCAGAATTTTATTTAAATAAATTTTCTATGATAATTAATACCAATTCTTATTATTATATGAACCCTGACAATAACTGGAAATATGCAACATCAGAAATGAATTTATCTGGATTAAATGTTATTATTTCATTAAATATGGAAAATAACATTATTATTTTTTATGGATATTACGCTCCTGAAAATTCTTATTACAGTCCTTTAAATACAAATTCAAATAAAAATAGAGGAGGAATTTATTATGATAACAAATTCCTATGTCCAATTAACAATAAATCTAATCAAGATTCAAAAGTTGTAACTTTATATGGTAAATTAATAGTATAAAAAATTTTTTTTCTAAGTAATTATAATAAAAAAATTTTTAAAATAAAAATAAAAAAAAAAAAGAAAATAAAATTAAATATATATATACATAATCAAATAAAACAAAATAAGGAATATAATACTTTATTTATTATAATAATGACTATTTTAACTATTTGTTTATGAAAATAATACGCTTTTTCTTTTTTCTTTTTTTTTTTAAAAAAAAATAAATAAAATTTTAAAATAAAATTAAAAAATAAAATAAAAATAAAATAATAAAATAAAAAAGTATTAAGATTTACAAGTATATCAAATTAAAAAATTAAAATTTAATTTTTTAAATTTTTTAATTTAGATGTCCAGAATTAAATTTTTATTTTATATTAATTTTTCTGTAAAAAATATATAGTATGACCAATTTTTATAATATTTAAATAGATCATATTTTTTCTTGATTTTATTAATTATTTAAAAAAAAAAAAAAGTAAATATACAAATATTAAAAATATTATAAATATTAGAGAAAATAAAAAATAATAATAAATATAAATATAAATAATTGAATATATTAATATTTATTATAAAATAAAATAAAAAAATATATTTTTTCTTGATTATATTAATTATTTAAAATAAAATAAAAAAAAAAAAAAAAAAAAAAAAAAAAAAAAAAAAGTAAATATACAAAGAATATTAAAAATATTAGAGAAAATAAAAAATAATAATAAATATAAATAAAAATAATTGAATATATTGATATTTATTATAAAATAAAATAAAAAAATATATTGTATTTTATAAAATGGCTATTAATGGTTTGAATATTGAAAATTATGAAATAATTAGAGAAAAAAGAGTTACTTTAGAATATTCCAGGGATGATTTAAAGAATGATTTTAAGGAAAAATATATTATTATAATCCAGTTATGTAGTGATGATTGCATTTTAATAAATGCAAGAAAAGAACAAATTAGTGATTTTTTTTATGAAGCTCGAATGAATATGGATGATTTTAAAAAATTGAATTCAAAATTATTAAAATTATGTGAATCAATTCAAGATATTTATACTTTCCTGTCTGACTCATTTGATGATAATAAATTCATAATTAAAAAAATAACACCTTCTAAATTCAAACTTGAAACAACAGTGCAATTTACTCGTTCGGTTAGTTATTCTATGGAATTACATTTAAACAAGAAAAAAAATGAAACAGATGATACTGTAAAAATGTTATGTGAAATTATAACCAAAATGGAAACTGAAAATAAGAATTTGATTCAAAAATTTGAAAATATTGATTTTAATAAAAACAACAAAGTTCCAGAATTTTATTTAAATAAATTTTCTATGATAATTAATACCAATTCTTATTATTATAAAACACCTGACAATAACTGGAAATATACAACATCTGAAATAAATATATCTGGATTATATGTTATAATTTCATTAAATATGGAAAATAACATTATTATTCTTTGTGGAAATAAAGTTCCTCCCAATTCATATTATGTAAATCTATATGATTATGATGAATATTATGACGAACGTTGTGGAGAAGGTATTTATTATAATAATAAATATATATGTCCCTTTAAAAATTCTCAATATTCAAATATCATATCTTTATTTGGCAAATTAAAAGTATAATTTCTTTTATTAAATTCTTAATAAAAATTATGAAATATAATAAAAATTAATAAAATATAACAAAATCAAAATTAAAATTTTAAAATAATATTAATAAATATAAATAATAATATTATAATTATAATAAATTTTAAAAATTATAAAAAAAAATTAATAATAATAAAATTTAATAATATATTTTTTGAAACAAAATAATAAATATAATATATAATTAAATTATAATTAATTTAATATTAATTATATATTATTATTAATTATGGATTTCTTTTGTTTTTCTAATGATAGAATTATATATTTCGTATTATTTAAATATTATAAAAATATATTTAAATAAATATTTATTAATATAAAAAATATATATATATATATATGTATAAATCTTTTTAGACTATTTTTAATAATTTTTTTATTTTATTATATTTAAAATAAAAGTATTGAGAAAAAAAAAATTGAAATCTCTGGTATAATTTTGATTAATATATTGTATTTTTACCTTTTTTCTAAAATTTTTAAAACCACTAAAAAAAAAAAAAGTATAATAATTCTATTTTTTTTTTTTTTAATATTAAATAAATAATTTATTTTTTATGTCCATGCTATACTTTTATATAGATTTATTATTTATTTGGACATAAATGTTTATATTTTTTATATTATAATTATATCTTTTTCAGTATTATTACTTTTAGAAAAAAAACACTTTTATTTCATAAATAAAAATAATTAAATTGGATTTATTTAAATATAGATGTCCATTGAAAATAATTCTTTCTTTATTCTAATTTTTAAATAAATATAACAACGATAATTTTCAATAATTTCTATAATATCACTATTTCATGTAAGAAAAATAAAATATATATATATATATATATATATTATTAAATTTTTTAATGTTAATCTTTGTATATAATTTTTTTTCATTAATTAATCTATTAATTTTAAATTAATAAAAAAATATATAAAATAAAATAAAAAAAAAAAAAAAAAAAAAAAAAAGAATAAATAAATAATAAATTAAGTATTTTGATATTTTATTTTAATAAATGCTCGAAGAGAACAAATTAGCGAATCTTTTTATCAAACTCAGATGAATATGGACGAGTTCAAAAATTTGAATTCAAAGTTATTAAAATTTTGTGAATCAAATCAAGATATATAAAATTTCCTATCTGACTCTTTCGATGATAATAAATTTATAATTAAGGATATAAAACCCACAAAATTAAAACTTGAAACTACTGTTAAAATTACTCGTTCAATTGGCTATTCTTTTGAACTAATCTTAAACAAGAAAAAAAGTGAAACGGATGATACTGTAAAAATGTTATGTGAAACAATAACTAAATTAGAAAATGAAAAAAAAGATTCAAAAAATAAATCAAATTGAGAAAAAAACAAATGAATAAAGTAGAGTGCCTGAATTTTAATTAGATAAATTTTCCTTAATTTTACATTATCAAAATATATATTATAAAAAACCTGAATTAAATAAATGGAAATATACACAAAATGAATTAAAATTAAATAATACTTTTAATGCAATTATTTCAATAAATATGAAAAATAACATTATTATTTTTTGTGGAAGTATAGTTCCTACAAATTCATAGTATGTAAATTTGGAACAATTACATAATACTAATGGAATTGGATTTAGAGCATCAACTGGATTTAATTGGGCAGCTACTGATGAATGGAAATGCAATGATTGTGATGCTAAAAGAATACCAATGATAAATGTGTTTGTTGTGAATAACCAAATCCAAATAAAAAAACCCCTGACAAACCAAAAGAACCATCAAAGTTTTTTGATTCACTTTCTGGTAACTCAACTATAATTTTTAATCTAGTTGAAACCGGAACTGATAATAAATCATCTGAAATTGAAAAAGCAGCAGCGTTTGAATCACCATCATTTGGATCATCAACAAGTCAATATTGTGATGGAATAATTAAATATTATTATTAATACTTATGTCCAATTTTTACTAATATTAATGGTAATAATTTTCAAAATTCTTTTGTCTTGTGTTTATACGGAAAATAAAAAGTTTAAATAATTTATATCAATATATCAAAAAATATTATTAATATATCAAAAAATAAAAAATAAAAATAATGAGATATAATAAAAGTTAAAATTGGAATTATAAAAAAAGAAAATTTTAATAGTTCTATTTTGATTTAAATATTAATATATTATCTAAAATATGAAAATTTTATAAATATCTTCATTTTAAAGAGTTTGAAACAATATTTAATTCATATGTTTACATTTATTATATATATATATATATATATATATATATAAGTTCTTTATATATTCTAATACCAATAATTTATAATAAATGTAATTAAAATCAAATAATAATAATAAAATAATAAAATATACAAATAAAAAAAAAAAAATAGTTTAAAAACAATTTTTTTTTATTAAAATATTTTTATTATTAAATATTTTTATTTATTATAAATTCATATATATATATTATTTTTTATATATAATATTTTTATTGGTATATTTGTATTTAACAATATATATATATATTATTAACGGCATTTTTTTTTTCATTACTTATTTTATATATAATTTTAATAATAATTATTAATATATTAATATATTCTATCATAATGGATATATTTTTATAAAATAATAATATAATTTATATGTAGTATTTATTATTATTGAAGCATAAATATTGTAGAAAGTAATAAAACCGAAGCAATATAAATATTTAATGCATTTCTTCCAGCTCCATTCTTACTATTATTTTGAAGGTTACTTACGTTTTCTTCTCCTATGATCTTGTTTGTATCTTGGTCGTCATTATTTAAATTTGATGAATTTCCGTCGTCTTGATTAGTCTGAGTATTGTTTCCATTATCATTAGTTTGATTATTTGTATCATTGTTTTTATTTTCATTTTTACTTCCTTGTTCACTACTAGATTTATTACCGTTAACGTTGTAGGTATCGTTTTTACCTTTATCTTTATCACCGAGACATTCAGCAACAGTGACAAATTTATATTTATCAAATGGAGCATTATCCGTAATCCATGGAACAATTTGTTCAGCAGTATGAGTATTAATATCATGCATTAATACTAAATAGTTTTCCCTTTCTTGAGCAAATTCATCTGTGAGGAATTTCTTAACCATCTCAACTCTCTTCTTTTTACCAGCTTCATCATCTAAGCCAGGGAAATCATGATAATCCCAATCATTCGTATCGGTATCCCATTAAATTACCTTGTAACCTAAGCTTTCAAAATATTCAATGGTTTCTTTACTAATATCTCCTAATGGAGCACGGAAATATTTTGGACGATAACCTGCAACACTTTCAATAAGGTTATCTAATCTATCCATAGACTCCTTAATTCCTTCCTTTGTATCTGGTATTAAATGTTTCCAAGTGTGGAAAGCAATTTGGTGACCTTCTTCATGTTCCCTTCTAAGAATTTCTTGTCCTACTTCATTTTCTTCCAAATTTCCGATATAGTTATCTCCATTAATGAAAAATGTAGCATGAATATTATTTGCTTTTAAAATATCTAATAATTGAGGAGTTGTACGATCATTTGGACCATCATCAAAAGTTAAAGCAATTGTATTTGGTTCTTTGCAGTGATAAATCATATTAGCTTGAACAGCAGCAGCTGCAACAAGACTTAATGTAATAGTATTTGTAAAACGCATGTTCTTATTTTTTTTTTTTTTTCTTGCTTAAAATTTTCTCTATTTATAAAATATATATATTTATTTTAAAAAATATATATATATATATATTATTATTATTTATTTTTTTTTTAAAAATTGAAATATATAAATTATATCTTTATATATTAATAAAAAAAAATAAAAAAAAAAAAAAAAAAGAAAAAGAAAGAAAGAAAATAAACAGTATTTATACTTTATTTATTTTTAATTAATAAAAAAAATATATATACTTTTCAAAGTTTTTTTTTTTTTTTTTTTACTCGTTTGGTTAGCTATTCTTTGGAATTACATTTAAACAAGAAAAAAAATAAGAAAAAAATGAAACAGATGATATTGTAAAAATGTTATGTGTAATTATAACCAAAATGGAAACTGAAAATAAGTATTTGATTCAAAAATTTGAAAAAATTAATTTGAATAAAAAAAATAAAGTTCCTGAATTTTATTTAAATAAAATTTCTATGACAATTTATACCAATTCTTATTATTATAAGAACCTTGACAATAACTGAAATGAATTTATCTGGATTAAATGCTTTTATTTAATTAAATATGGAAAATAACATTATTAATTTTTTATAGATATTATACTCCTAAAAATTCTTATTACAGTCCTTTGGATATAAATTCAAATAAAAATAAAGGAGAAATTTATTATGATAACAAATTTCTATGTCCGATTTAAAATAATTCTAATCTAGATACAAAATTTTAGCTTTATATGGTAAATTAAAGGTTAAAAAATTGTATGATGATATTCTTAGAAAAGATTATAAAGTATTTTTGACTTTTATAAATTTAATATGATAAATTATAATTAATATATATATATATATTATAATAAAATAAAAGAAATAAAAAATAAAATAAATAAATAAATAAATAAAATATAATAAAATAAAAATTAAATTTATAAAACAATAATATTATAATTAAAGAAAGTAAAGAAAATTTTTTTCTAAAATTTAATAAAATATGAAAAAAAATATATATATATATTTTAAAATCATTGTATATATTATTAATGATAGTTATCAGTTTATTATAAATTTATAATTTTTTTAAATGCTAATATGATAGCATTTATTATATTTTGTGTAAAGATATATTATAATAATATATTTAAATGAAAAGAAAAAAAATTTTTTAATATTATTTTTTTATTATAAATCCATTGAAAATAATTTTTTTTTTTTTTTTATAAATTCTAATTTTTAAATAAATATTATAACTATAACTTTAAAAATTTCTATAATAAAACTATTTCATGTAAGAAAAATAAATAAAAAAAAAAAAAAAAGAATGAATTAAAAATATTTATTTATTATTAAATTTTTAAATTTGTTCATCATTTAATTAAAAGTTAAAAAAAAAAAGGTTAACGTGTATACCCTGGGGTCAATAGTCCGGAGTTCAATTCCACCTTACTACCCATAATAACCCACTTGACAGCGTAACCCTAAATCGAACAAGTCATCTTCTACACTATAATCGTGCTTCTCAGTTGTACGTATACATGCCTGAAGCGGGGTGATTCCTGCGTATTGTAAATCCTCAATAGTTAATGGGATACATTTCCTAATTTGGAAAAAGGTAATGTAGTAAATAAATAATGTTATAGTGTATGTAGTTGTGGCTTGCCATATCCAACATCTCCAAATCTTGTGGTTCTGTAATTCGTCACAAAGAGCGTCGACGCCGAAATGGTATAACATGGGAGCACTCTATGTGGTCACCCTGATACACCCGCTATAAGGTTTGATATTAGTTGTATGTTGTGGCTGTGAAAATATGATTCAAGACTTACAAGGGATAATCTTAAAAAAAAAAAAAAAAAAAAAAAAAATACTAATCTTTGTGTATAATTTTTTTTTTTCATTAATTAATCTATTAATTTTAAATTTATAAAAAAAATATATAAAATAAAATAAAAAAAAAAATAATAAATAAATAAAGTATTTTGATATTTATTTAAAAATATATAAAAAAAAAATAAAACTAAATCTATTCAAATGTCAATAAACAAATTACTTTCTGACGATTATGAAATAATTTATGAGAAACAAACTACTTTAAAATACTCTACCAATAATTCTGAGGAAGAATACAATATTTTAATCCAACTATGTAATAATGATTTCATTTTAATAAATGCTAGAAGAGAACAAATTAGTGAATCTTTTTATCAAACTCAGATGAATATGGACGAATTCAAAAATTTGAATTCAAAGTTATTAAAATTTTGTGAAACTATTCAAGATATTTATAATTTCTTATCTGACTCTTTCGATGATAATAAATTTATAATTAAAGATATAAAACCCACAAAATTAAAACTTGAAACTACTGTACAAATTTCTCGTTCAATTAGCTATTCTTTTGAACTAATCTTAAACAAGAAAAAAAGTGAAACAGATGATACTGTAAAAATGTTATGTGAAACAATAACTAAATTAGAAAATGAAAAAGAAGATTTGATTCAAAAAATAAATCGAATTGAGAAAAAAATAAATGAACTAAGTAGAATGTCTGAATTTTATTTAGATAAATTTTCCTTAATTTTACATTATCAAAATATATCTTATAAAACACCTGAATTCAGTAAATGGAAATATACACAAAATGAATTAAAATTAAATGATAGTTTTAATGCAATTATTTCAACAAATATGGAAAATAACATTATTATTTTTTGTGGAAGTAGAGTTCCTGCAAATTCATATTATGTAAATTTAGAACAATTAAATAAACCATCAACATTTGGATTTGGAAATAATGCAGGATTTGAATATACTAAAGTATTTGGATCACAAACAAATCAAAATAATGGAATAATTTATTATAATAATCAATACTTATGTCCATTTTTTATTAAAGTTAATGATACTATTCAAAATTCTTTTGTCTTTTGTTTATATGGAAAATTAAAAGTTTAAATAATTTTTATCAATATATCAAAAAATAAAAAATGAAAATAATAAGATATAATAAAAGTTAAAATTGGAATTATAAAAAAAGAAAATTTTAATAGTTCTATTTTGATTTAAATATTAATATATTATCTAAAATATGAAAATTTATAAATATCTTCATTTTAAAGAGTTTGAACCAATATTTAATTCATATGTTTACATTTATTATAAATATATATTATATATAAATAAATTCTTTATATATTCTAATACCAATAATTTATAATAAATGTAATTAAAGTAAATCAAATAATAATAATAAAATAATAAAATATACAAATAAATAAATAAATAAAAAAAAAAAAAAAAAAAAAAAAATAGTTGAAAAACAATTTTTTTTTATTAAAATATTTTTATTATTAAATATTTTTATTTATTATAAATTTATATATATATATATATTATTTCTTATATATAATTTTTTTATTGGTATATTTGTATTTAACAATATATATATATTATTAACGGTATTTTTTTTTTTTTTTTTTCATCACTTATTTTATATATAGTTTTAATATAATTATTAATATATTAATATATTCTATCATAATGGATATATTTTTATAAAATAATAATATAATTTATATGTAGTATTTATTATTATTGAAGCATAAATATTGTAGAAAGTAATAAAACCGAAGCAATATAAATATTTAATGCATTTCTTCCAGCTCCATTCTTACTATTATTTTGAAGGTTACTTACGTTTTCTTCCCCTATGATCTTGTTTGTATCTTGGTCGTTATTATTTAAATTTGATGAATTTCCATCGTCTTGATTAGTCTGAGTATTGTTTCCATTATCATTAGTTTGATTATTTGTATCATTGTTTTTATTTTCATTTTTACTTCCTTGTTCACTACTAGATTTATTACCGTTAACGTTGTAGGTATCATTTTTACCTTCATCTTTATCACCGAGACATTCAGCAACAGTGACAAATTTATATTTATCAAATGGTGCATTTTCCGTAATCCATGGAACAATTTGTTCAGCAGTATGAGTATTAACATCATGCATTAATACTAAATAGTTTTCCCTTTCTTGAGCAAATTCATCTGTGAGGAATTTCTTAACCATCTCAACTCTCTTCTTTTTACCAGCTTCATCATCTAAGCCAGGGAAATCATGATAATCCCAATCATTCGTATCGGTATCCCATTGAATTACCTTGTAACCTAAGCTTTCAAAATATTCAATGGTTTCTTTACTAATATTTCCTAATGGAGCACGGAAATATTTTGGACGATAACCTGCAACACTTTCAATAAGGTTATCTAATCTATCCATAGACTCCTTAATTCCTTCCTTTGTATCTGGTATTAAATGTTTCCAAGTATGGGAAGCAATTTGGTGACCTTCTTCATGTTCCCTTCTAAGAATTTCTTGTCCTACTTCATTTTCTTCCAAATTTCCGATATAGTTATCTCCATTAATGAAAAATGTAGCATGAATATTATTTGCTTTTAAAATATCTAATAATTGAGGAGTTGTACGATCATTTGGACCATCATCAAAAGTTAAAGCAATTGTATTTGGTTCTTTGCAGTGATAAATCATATCAGCTTGAACAGCAGCAGCTGCAACAAGACTTAATGTAATAGTATTTGTAAAACGCATTTTTTTTTTTTTTTTTTTTTTTTTTTATTGTTTAAAATTTTCTCTATTTATAAAATATATATATTTATTTTAAAAAATATATATATATATATTATTATTATTATTTTTTTTTTTTTATGAAATTGAAATATATAAATTATATCTTTATATATTAATAAGAAAAATAAAAATAAAAAAAAAAGAAAGAAAATAAACAATATTTATACTTTATTTATTTTTACTTAATAAAAAATATGATAAACTTTTCAAAGGTTTTTTTTTTTTTTTTTTTTTTAATAAAAAAAAATAAATAAAAAAGAAAAAAAATAAATAAAAATTACTCTAAAATAACAAATCAATAATAAAAAAGAGTAAATTTGTGTAATGGTTTAAAAGAATTGTGAATTAAATATTTTGAAATAATTTATTAATCATATCTTAACAAACCAGTAAATTTTAAATAATCATATAATAATTAATTAATTATATTAATAAAGATATTTTGAGTTAGAGTTTTTTTTTTTTTTTTTTTTTTTTTCTTTTCTTTTTTTATCTGTTTAAATTCATATTAATTAAAATAATTGTTATTTATTAATAAATTTTTGTAATAATTCAACTTTATTTTGAAGAATTATAATTTGACATTTAACTTAATTTAATATTATTTTAATTCTTTAGAAATTTAAATATATCCTCTAATGAATTTATTCATTGATCAAATTAAAATTAATTTAATTAAAAATATAGGAATTCATGACAAGTTATTTAACTTTAAAGAAATTTTAATTTTACATACTTTCGTATTTATGAATTTATATTCATAATTTTTTTCTTCTTCTTTTTATTATAATATAATATTTGAATCAATACGAAATATATTATATCAAATTATTTATAATTTTTTAATATTATTATTATCCAGACCAATTACATATGTCAATATAATTATTGACATATATATAATTGTGTCAGAATAATAATATTTTTAAAAATTACTAAAAATAATGTTTTCTCTTTTCTTTTATTTAAAAAAAAAAAAAAAAAATTTATTTTACAAATATATTTAAATTAATTTATCTATTTTATTTTTAATTATTTATAAAAATATATTATATAATTTCATAAAAGAAAAAATTAAATATATTTTAATAATTTTTTTTTTACTAATTACAAAATGACCTAATTTTATATATATTAAATTTTAGAAGTGTTATGTTATAAAAAATTTTTCTTTATAGTTTTATTGTTCATCAGATATTATTTTTTATAAAATTTACTTAATAAACATAGTTTATAGTATATTATATATTATTTCATTGAATATACTATTATAAATAACATAATTATTTAATTAGATGGATAATATCATTTATTTGTATAGATAACATTAAAAAAAAAAAAAAATAGAATAAAATCATTTAATAAAAAAAGTATAAATCATATAAATCATATATAAAGTATTGCAATATATTTAACAACATCATAATAGAATAACATTTTTATTTTTATTTTTATTTTTTTTTTTTTTTTTTTTTTACGATAGAATGACATTTTTTTTTTTAAAAAAAAAATAAATAAATAAAATTAGACTAATCATTATAGAATGCTAAATTTTATCCTAATTTTAAATGTAATATTTATAATAACATTTGATATTAATATTACATAAAAAAACCTAAACAGTTTAAACATAAATAAAAAATTAAAAATTTAATTCAATATAAAAGGTTAGAAATTTGAGATTGTTTAAATTGTAAATATGGGTGTGGGGCATTTCGCCAAATTGCATTTCGCCAGGTTGCGTTTCGCCAATTTTTTTAAAAGCATGTGGCGTATTAAATAAATGTGGCATTTCGCCAAATTGCTTTTCGCCAAATTGAGAATTATTAAATAAATAAATAAATCAATAAATAAAATTAAATATTATTAATATCGCATAAAAACAATTTTAAAAAAATATTTTGAATTAATATTTATTTATTTATTTATTCATTTATTTATTTATATCAATACTCTACTTGTCGAAATGCAACCTGGCGAATAGCAACTTGGGGAAATGCAACATTTTAATACTACGCCACTTGGCGAAATGCAATTTGGGGAAATGCAACTCTCCCTGTAAATATGTTCAAAAAAGAAATTTATTTTTACTTAATGAAGAATATAAAGATTATGCAATTTTTTTTTTTTTTTTTTTTTTTTTTTTTTTTTTTTAAATATTTATTAAATATATAATTTCATTATATATTTTATACTATTCATAAAATTAATGATGTAAATATAAAAGTTATTAATATAAATATTTAATAGAAAATTTGTTCAATAGAATTCATAGAAATAATGTTAATAAAAATATAAAAATATTATAATTTCATTATATATTTTATAATATTCATAAAATTAATGATGTAAATATAAAAGTTATTAATATAAATATTCAATAGAAATTTTGTTTCATATTATTCATAAAATTAATGATATAGATATAATAATTATTAATAAAAATAATAATAAAATAATAATTTAAAAATATGTTATAAAGATATTTTTAATTTTTTTTTTTTAAATTAAAATTTTAAAAAATATTAATATTTTAGACAATTATAGAATTTTAAATAAGAATAATTTTAATTATTAATAATAATTGAGACAGAATTCAGATAATTTTTTTCATTTGATCATTACTCTGTCATTTATTACAAATTTGAATATATATTATTTAAATTAAATATATAAACTATAATTCAACAATATCATTTCTAGGTCCATTATCAACGAACTTTGTTATATGGAGTAGTTGTTTATTTATATTTCTTGTTATTTGGGATTTAATTGTTTTATATTAAGGACATATAAATCCCATTAAATATAAGTTCAGGTTTTATACCTAAAAGAATTGAACTTTTTCTAATTTTATCTTTAATTTTATGTTTCACAATTGATATAGATACATTATCAAGATGATTATGTAAACTTTCATATTTTGTTACAAAGTAATTTAGAAAATTTTAAACCGGGAGGTGGGGTGGGGAGTGTGCATTTCGAAAATTGTGGCTTAAAATATTTTTTAAAAATAAATATATAAATAAATAAAATAAATAAATAAATAAATAATATTAAATAAAAAAAAAAAAATATGTTAAAAATGTTTTATTATTACTCTTTTATATTTTATCTTAATTTCTATCACTTTTTAGTTTTATATAATATTGATATTGATATTAATAATAAAAAAAAAAACTATATAATACTGATATTGATATTAATAATAAAAAAACTATGTAAAATATTGATATTGATATTGATATTAAGAATAAAAATAACTATATAAAATATTGATATTTATATATATATAATTATTTATTATTCAGAATAAATAATATATAATTTTTTAGTAATATGAAGTATATATTAAAATATTTTTTTTACTGATTAATATTTGAAATATTTATATTTATTTTGAATAAAAAATTAGTGTTAATTATTTATTATTTATTATTTAATTTATTAATATTCAATTGTAAAAATAATTTTTTTTGCATTATTATTTCTTTTAAAATAATAATTATTTATATATTTATTTATGAATATATGGATATATGGTTTTAAAATATTTATATCCACATTGCGAAATGTACGATCCCTATACAAACGCCATAGTACGAAATGCAACTTTCAGAAATGCAGCCCGATATTTTAATATATATTAGTGATCTCATTTTATTGTTATCAAGTCACTATTAATATAAAAAAGATAAAATTTGCTATACATTTTAATCCTTGTAATTTATTAAATGTTAATAAAAAGTGAATAAAATTTTTAATTATTAAATTTATTTATTAATTATAAATAATAAATAATAAATAATAAATAATAAATAATAAATAATTAATAATAAATAATAAATAATAAATAATAAATAATAAATAATAAATAATAAATAATAAATAATAAATAATAAATAATAAATAATAAATAATAAATAATAAATAAATAATAAATAATATATAATATATAATATATAATAGATAATAAATAATAAATAATAGTGGAATAATAAATAAATAATAAATAATAAATAATAAATAATAAATAATAGTGGAATAATAAATAAATAATAAATAATAAATAATAAATAATAAATAATAAATAATAAATAATAAATAAATAATAAATAATAAATAATAAATAGTAGTGGAATAATAAATAAATAATAGTAAATAATAAATAAATAATAAATAATAAATAATAAATAATAAATAGTAGTGGAATAATAAATAAATAATAGTAAATAATAAATAAATAATAAATAATAAATAATAAATAATAAATAGTAGTGGAATAATAAATAAATAATAGTAAATAATAAATAAATAATAAATAATAAATAATAAATAATAAATAATAAATAATAAATAATAAATAATAAATAATAAATAATAAATAATAAATAATAAATAATAATAATAAATAAAAAATAATAAATAATAAATAATAAATAATATATTTAAATATTTACTATTTATTAAATTTATTATTTAAATTTTTTAATTAAATATTCCATTATTTATTTATTATTTATAATATATTTATTTACTTATTTAAAGATCATCATATGATTAATTAGAACAAAATGAATTTGATAATAATATATTTTATCATCATCTTAAAAAGATATAATTAATAATTTAAATATAATGATAAAATAATTAATAATAGTGATATAATATTAATAAATAATAATAATTAATAGTAATTTTAATAGACATTAGTAGTAATAAATAATAATATTAGTTTTGAATTTATGATTATAAATATTCAAAAATCATAAATCATAAATCATAAATAATAGTAAATAATATTAAATAATAAATAATAAATAAAAAAGACTACATATTTAATTATAAGAGAAGTCTCTCATTTAAGATATATATGACAGAATTTAAATAATGCTAAACTGTAAATTTAATAAAAGTATATATAACTGATAATATATTAAATTATTGAATGTTAATTTATTTCACGTAAATTAAGATATATGATATCAATATTGAGTTATATATAATACAATATAATATTGTTAGAATAAAATTAATTAAAGATAATTAATTAATAAAAATAATAATATATATATATATAAAAAAAAAGTTATTATTTCTATTAATTAATTATCTTTATTTAATTTTATTCTTATTTTATTTTCGACTTTCCTTTTTTTTTTTTTTTTATTTTATTTTATTTTTCATTATTGTTTAATATATTATATTTAATATATTATTCAATATATTTAGTTTTAACATATTTTAATGGATAGTATAAATACATCAGAATAGTACTATTCCCAATTTAAACAAATTTAGAATATTTTTTATTTTATTATATTTTATTTTTTATTGGAAAAATAAATAAATAAAAATAAAAAAAATTTTAAAATAAAAAAAAATATAAATATAAAAATAATAATAAAAATAAATAAATAAATAAAAATGGCTCCACCAAAAAATACTAAGAAGACAACTAAGACTACTAGTATTTCTGCTCAAACTCAAACTACTCAAACTACTGCCGCTCCAGGTGCTCCAGCAGCCAGTGTTCCTCCAGCTGGTGTTCCTCCAGCTGGTGCTCCACCAATGATGCCACCAATGATGCCACCACCAGTAGTTCCAGTAGTTCCAATGGTTCCAATGGTTCCAGTTGCCGCTCCAATTCCTGCACCACCAAAATACCCACGTATTGATCGTGATGACGATGAAAAGAACTTCTATGTTTATGCTGATGTTCCAGGTTTAACCTTAAAGGATCTTAAGGTTGAAATCAAAGAAAAGATGTTAGTCATCTCTGGTGAAAGAAAATGTCCTTTCAAGCAATCTCAACCAGAACCACCAAAGGAAGGTCAAGAACCTGAATTAAAATTATTCCCAATTATTGAACGTTACTTTGGTCCCTTCGAAAGAAAGGTTCCAGTTCCAGAAAATGTTGATATTAACAGCCACAAATCTGTTGTTGAAAATGGTATCTTAGTTATCACTTTCAACAAGAACCAAGCTAAAAAGTAAATAAAATAAAATATACAAAATTATGAAGAAAATTATGAAGAAGGTAAAAATAAAAGATATTTATAAATAATAAATAATACCCTCGACATTTTATATCACAAAAAACAAACAAAAAAAAAAAAAGAAACATCACATAAAAAAAAAATAATAGTATTGTGTAGCCAAAAGAATTAATAAAAAAGAAATATATGGTAAAATATTGAAATCCTCATTCCCATAACATTATATATATAATAAATAATTTATATATGTATTGTTAAAAAAAAAAAAAAAAAAGGAATATTGCAAATAATTTTTTTATATAAATAAAAATAAATAAATAAATAAATACTTAACAAATATTTAACAAATATTAACATATAAAATTATAATATATTTATGGTAAATTGAATTTATAAACCATATAATTATTGTGTTATTTTATTTTATTGTTTTTTTATATATTTTTTGTTTATTTGTTTATTTTATTCTGTTTAATAATAATATAAAATAAATAAAAATAAATAATATTTAGTATTCAGGAAAAAGTAATAATAATAATAATAATAATAATAATAATAATAATAATAATAATAATAATAATAATAATAATAATAATAATAATAATAATAATAATAATAATAATAATAATAATAATAATAATAATAATAATAATAATAATAATAATAATAATAATAATAATAATAATAATAAAACTAAACATATTTAAACTAGAGATATATTTAAAAGTGGATACAATAACAGATAGGAATAGCAGTGTTAACTTTTTCAAGTCTTATAAACAAATAAAAAAGTTAATAATAGGTCCTTTTTAAAAATATTTCATAGAAAGAAAAAATAATAACGTTAAGAAAAAAACATAAACAAAAATTTAATAATAATTAAATATAGATATATATAATAAAAGAATTTATAAATTATAAAAGTCTTTATATATATATATATATATGATTTTAATATTTAATTCTTTAAAATGATAATTTTTATTTTATTTATTGTTTTTTTTTTTTATTTTTTTTTTTTATTCTCAAACATTTTGGTATTATTTTTTTTTTTTTAGCATTTTTATTGTTTTATTTAATTTTATTTTTATTTTTATTATTATTTTATATTTTGAGCTTTATATTTTGTTTTAATTAAAAAATTTAATAAATAATTTTTTGTTAAGAAATTAAATAGATCAATTAAAATTACTTTTATTACAAAAGTAGGTATCTTATAAAATACAAAATTTGATACAGGATTTAGAGCATACTGTATTTTTCGTGTCAAGCCACATTACACATACATTAATAATAATAATATTTAAAAATATCAGCAACAATAATTAAATAAATAAAATTAAACTTTATATTTTAATGTTCCTTCTAAAGTTTGTATTTTGATATTTCTTTAAGATTTAATTACTTAAAATTTTGAAAGAATATTATTTCTGAATTTAGTCATTGATGGTCCATTATAATATTTGGTAAAACCATCTGCCAAATTTGATTATGATTTTACATTTTTTAAATCAGTTATTTTGCAGTTGTATATTGCGGCTTGAGCATTAACATTGATTACTAAGTTATTCATTTTTTATATTTAATTCATTAAGTATATTTTTATACCCATAAAGCTTCCATTAATGCATTTAATGATGGCATAATATTCACTTTCGAATGTTGACAGCTATACAATTTTACAACTTAGAAAACTAGCTAATAGAACCTGTACTTAATTTTATAGGAATACTTGTGGTGGATCTTCTTGCTTCTTTATCACCGCCATAGTTAGCATTTACATATATTTTTAAACTATTTTCTTTGGTAAAATTTTATACCATAATTTGGGTTATCTTTTAAATATTTTAATATTCGTTTTACGTTCTCTCAGTCTTCATAGTTTATATTGATAGCTTTCCTTGAAGCTTTGGTAGCAGTGAATAGGATGTCCGGTCGTGTACATAATACCGAATATAACAAGCTTCCATTTTCTTATCTATATTTCATTGAGTTGAAGAGGTTTCTCTCTTAGATTTTCATCAAAAATTGGTTGAAGTAGTAAAAACTAGTTTACAATCCTTCATATTGAATCTTTCTAGGATATCACTTTAGATATTTTCTTTGATGAAACAAGTAGCCATCTTTATATTTCGCAAATTTTATTTCTAATAAGGTAACTTGCATATCCTAAATCAGTTAGTTTAAAATTTTTATTTAATAATTCTTTTGTGTTTAAAAATTTATTTTTCCTCACCAGTAAGTAGAATATCATCTATATAAGCATCCAATATACATATTCTTTTACCTTCTTTAATTGGTTCTTGTATAAATATACGGGGCACTTATATAAGTCGTTTGAAATTTAATCTGAGTAGAGTATCATTTAACTTGTCGTAATCCATAAAGGGCTTTCTTCAGTTCCCAGAAATTGTTTTTGTTTTTGTTGTAGCCTTCAGCTGTATTAATATAAATCTTTTCATTCAAATCAGCATTTAAATATGATATTTTAATGTCTAATTGATGAATATTGTAATTAGTTTTGCTCTGCAATTGAGGTAATAATTTTTAGGGATTTATTCTTTAAAACAGGTGAGAAAGTATCTTGAAAACCAATACCTTCCTTTTGTGTAAAGCAGCACACAGAAAGACGTAGTTTTTTTTTTTTTTTTTTTTTTTTTTTTTAGCACTCTTACCGTTTAGCTCATATTTATAGTTAAATATCTACTTCGAGATATTATATTGGTTTCTTTTGGAACTTTCTTTATATTGGTATATTACGTTTAAAATTTTTCATACTTTGTAGTTCATTATTTATGGCTTTAATCCATTCATTTGTATGAAAATTTTATCCTTTTTTTTTTTTTTTTTTTTTTAATTTTTTTTCCATATTGTTTAAACTTGTGTTTCTTACGGGTATAAGAAATTATATTTTTAGGAGGTCATTCAAATTTAATAGTCATTGAATATTCTTTGTTACTTGAATTAGTTTTTCATCTCTCCCTTATCTAATACTTTATTTTCGTTTCCTTTATTATTATTAAAATTAAAATTTTTATTATTATTATAACTAATAATAATAAAGAAAACTTAACTAAATTATTTTCTTTATTTAAGTTTTCTTCATTTGAATTTTCCTCACTTGAAATTTCTTTACTTAAATTTTCCTCACTTGAAGAAATAGAATTTATATTATTAATTTCTATTCCTAAGGAATCAGAATCAACTTCATTCGCATCTTGATTTTCTTCGTCATTTATTATTGTTTATTTATTTATAGCTTCTTGTATGATTTTATTTTCCATTTCTTTTGGATTTAAGTTATTTTTATGTTGACCAAATTTGAATTCATTTTATAAAGTTAATGATAAATTATATTTTGGTTTTATTGTTGAGTTACTGTTGTTGAATGTATTACAGTAGTTATTTAAAATTACTTTCTCGTTTATTATTGCTTTTAGAGTTTAATGAATTATTATGAATAAAATTATTTGTAATTAAATTATCATTTAAATTAAATTTTGAATTATTATTTGAATTAATTAAATTACTATTTAAATTATTAGAATTATTTGTGAAAAGAGAACTTTTAATTTCATTTTTGAAACTAAAGTCATTTTTTATAATTCTTTTTAAAATTGTTATGATTTAAAAAATTTATGTAATTATATCCGATTTAGGTAGTGAGAAGAAAAATTAAAAGGAAAATTTAAATAATTATAAAATATTATAATTGTAATTATTATAATTATTATTATTATTGTTTTCTTTTTTAGAATTACTAATATTATTATTTTCTTCTTCATATTCCTTATTATAAAATTAATATTAACATTCTTTCCGTTTCCTTAATAAAATTAATAATATCTGGAGGAGAAGAAGGAATAAGAAACTTTACAGGAATATTTTCAAAAAATTCAATTTAGGACAATTTTATTTTGTTGAGAATCATAAATTTTATAAGTAGTAGGATTTTGGTCATAAATAATAAATATTCCAAAAGAGGAAGAGCTGTCTAATTTCTTTCTGAATTGTTTTGGAACATAATAAAAAAACCTGATAACCAAGAAACTTTAATTCATTAAAGTCAACTTATTTATTAAATAATACTTCCTAAGATATTTTATTATTTATTCCTTTATTCGGAAAACAATTACAAATAGAGTTAGAAGTGCTAACAACGTCTTTTCAAAAAAGTATAATGAAGTTTTGAATCATTAGGTAACGCCCTTGCGAAGTGTATTAATGTTTGTTGAATTCTTTCAGCTTTACCATTTTGTTGAGAATTTATAGGCTATAGAATACAAATGGATAATTCCATTTTTAATACAGAAGTTATCAAAATGAGAATTGCAATATTCTGTAATTATTTTATATAATACAAAAGTAATTATTTTATATAATACAAGAGTAATACTAATTTGATACTGGGTTTAATTCATAACATATAATGTGAGGCAAGCCACATTTCCACGCATCAATAATAATAAAATTTCAAGTATATAGGTAATTACGTAACTAAAAATTAAACATTTATTTTAGCAAAAAGTTAATAGAATATTTAATGTATTTAATTAAAAATGTCAAAATAGCATTTAATAATTATAAAAGGTAAATTAAAATAAAAAAATTTTATTTTTTATATTGAAGAATTTTTTTTTTTTTTTAAACTAAAAATTAATCTTTGTTATATAAAATTTTTATTAAGAAAATTTTTCTTTTTTTTTTTTTTAATTTTTAAATATGTATAATTTTACCTTTATTTTTTCTTTATTATAAATTATTTAATTATTATTTTAACTATTATTATTATTATCATTATGTTTCTTCAAGGTGAAATTGTAGATAAGCTACATTTTTATACGAGGAATCATTTAAAAAAAAACTTCACTTAAAAGAATCCTGAATCTAATGTTCCATATAAAGACAGCTAAGCAAATTACCTAACTAATTATTATATCAGCCATTAATAGTTCTTTTGACTTACCTTTTGATTGTTATATTAAAAAAAAAAAAAAACTTCTTCACTATCAAAAGAGAGTTAACGTCCAATCGATATGGCATAGAATAACTTCCATTACTAGACTAGTCTTTCGAGTTAATCATACACAAATAGTAATAATCGTTCATTACCCAATGAATCAATAAAAATTTTAATTTTCTGATAAAATTTCTCTTGATTCGAAAAAGAATTTAATGGACACCACACTTTATAAATGTTACTTCTTTGTTTATTATATAAAAAATTATTTCTGGTAGAAATGATTTTTATTTTTATCATAATATCATAATTACTTTATAATATTCATTATTTTTTTAATATATTAAATTAAGTTTAATATTTTTTATAAATTTTTAAAAATTTTATTTTTAATATTTTATTTTATTATATTATATTTAATATATATATATATATATATATATATATTTTTTTTTTTTTTTTTTTTTTTTTTTTTTTTTTTTTTTTTAATTTTTTTAATATAATTATAAATATATTTTTATTAATATTTTTAATATTTAATAAATAAAGCAATAGAAATGTATTCTTTTCCTAGTCTAAAAAAAAAATATATGTTTCATTTTTTTTAATGACCCACAAAAAAGATATTGAAATAAGCAATTTTTGTTAAATTCTAATAGTAATATTAATAATAAAAATAGTAATAAATATAAATATAATAATATAATATATATTTATATTTATTTATAAATATAATAATAGGTGATAAATTTATTTTAGTTTAAATTTAATTCTCAGACCTTATTATATTTTTGTCCAAAAAAAAATGAAATAAAATAAAAAAGAAATATATACTTATTATTTTGTTAAGAATGTAATTATAATCTTTTGAACCGTCATCGAAGGTAGAACAACTACACTAATCCTCTCACAGATCAAGTACTAGTCATTATATAGTCTAGTAACAGGAATACTTACCATGACGAGCGAACACCAGTTTCATTTAAATGGAAAAACTCCTTAGGATGATGAAAATCACCTTATATAAATTAAGAAGGTAGTCGCGGGAGCAGTGATAGAAATTGGAAAGACACATTATGATTTAAATAATTTCAATATATATTAATTATCGTTAATTATTATTTATTTTTATTTAGTTTTTTAAATATTGCATAAATGTTAAGTTTAACAAAATATAATAAATAAGATTTATAATAACTATAAATGTAATCGTAAAGTGGCGTATAGTGGCGTATTAATATATCAATATATAATGTATGATTATAATGTATTTATAATTTATTATTTACATAATTTAAAAATTCGTTGAATATTATTAACATTTAAACTCCAATTTAAAATTTTAAGAATAATTCATTAATTATTCCAAATTTCAACCAATTAGAATATGAAATTTAAATTTAAATTAATATAATACTATTCTTTATAATAATAAGTAATAATGTTAATGTATCTTTGATACATTTTATCTTTTTTTTTTTTTTTTTTCAGTTTTTTACTTTTAATTAAATAATATTCTATATATATGAATAGACATTGAATATATTATATTTATATTTATATGTTTTATATTGGACTATATATTATTCATATATAAAGAAAGTTTTCAATTATTTTTTGAAAGGAAAAAACATTTTTTTTATATCAGTGGCTAAATATTTTATCACCTGCATGATATAATTTAATATAAACATAATATATTAAAAAAATAAAATTATATAATACAATAATTATAAAAAAAAATATTATTCAATATACTTTTAATTTATAACTTTAAAATTAAAAAATAAGAAGTTACTAATTTTTAAAATAAAGTACAAACTAAATAAATAAATAAATAAATAAATAAACAAATAAATAAATAAATAAATAATTAGATAAATAAATAAATAAATAAATAAATAATAATTAGATAAATAAATAAATGAATAATAATTAGATAAATAAATAAATAAATAAATAATAATTAGATATTTACAATTAAATTAGTAATTACAAACAATACCAGTAAAAAATACAAATAAAACACAATAAGAAATAAGAAATATAAAAAAATAAAAAAAAAGGGTATATTTAAAGTATAAAGTAGTTTAATAAATATTAAAATAATCTAAATAATATTATAATAATAATAGTTAATAATAGTAAAAATAAGAATTTATAATAAATAATGATAATAATTATAGTAATAGTATATGAGGAGTGACAGATAAATTTTTTTTGTTTCAAAAAAAAAAAAAAATAAACAATGTATCATATTTAATAAAATAAAAAAATTTTATTTGTTTGTGTGTTTTATTTGTACTTAGTAATATATCTATGCAATAAAGTCATATGATTAATTTACTTTATTTATTTAAGCCATAAAAATATATTCTTTACTTTAAAAAAAATTATATAATTATTTATTATTTTAAATGAAAGCCATAATTCTATGTCAATAAATTAAAGTTTCAATTCCAGATATTTTTTTGGATTGTTTAATAATTAGGATTAGGTTATTATCAATTTAATTAATTAAATTTAACCCTAAATAATAAAAAGAATGATTTACTTCATATCTAATGAACAGGTTGCACAGTCAAAAGTTTATTTATTATACTTTGGATTAATTAAATTTTTTTATAATGTATTAAATTTCAAAAAAAAAAAAAAAGTTTTAAATTTTAATTAATATAGAAAATAAACAAATTTTGATAGAGAAAAGTTAAACAGTGATAAAAGAGAAAAGAGAGAAAAGAGATAAAAAAAAAAAAAAAAAAATAGAAAAATATTAAAATAAAATTAAAAATTTAATTAATTAAATTAAATTTAATTATTAAATCATTTTATTATTCCTTTTTTTATTTATTTTATTTATTATTATTATTATTATTATTATTATTTTTTATATAGTGTTAAATATTTCTAAAAATTTTATATATTCGATTATTATAAATTTCAACAATAGTAAACTAATAATCTTAAAAAAATTACTTATTATTTATTTCTTTATTACTTAAATATTAAATATTTATTTATTTATATAATTATTTAATTATTTATTTAATTATTTATTAATTATTTATATAATTATTGAATTATTTATATAACTATTTATTTAATTAATTATTATTTATTTATTTATTATTAAAGATATGCTTATATGCTTATATTAATTGGTAATATTATTATTAAATAAGATTAAATAATGATAAAAGATAATTTATAATTTTAAAATATTTTTTTTTAAAATTTTTTTTTTTTAAAAAATAAGTCAAAGTTCACATAAAATATTTATTTTTTAAAAAAGGAGAAAAAAAAAGAAAGAAATAATAAATTATATAGAAATATAGAATATTTTTATTTAATTAAAATTTTTCTTCTTTAAAGTGTTAATTTATTGAAAAAATATTATTATTATTTTAAAAAAGAAATAAATTAATACAAAAAAAAAAAAACAATTAACATAAAATTATTTTTTTAAAAAAAAACTATTCTTTAAATTAAGATTTATATTATAATGACTTTATTAAAAAAGAATTTATTATTAGCTGTCGCCTCCTTATTAATCTTAAGCAATAAGGCAATGGCTGATGATTGCTCTACTTTCAGTAGTGCCGCTAAAAACTTTGGTGATGATTTTAATAAAGCCTTTACTGCTAGTGATTGTTGTAGTTTTAATGGTATAACTTGTGATAGTAGTAAACACATTACTGAAATGTAAATATTTGATAGTATTATATATTAAATAAAAACAATATAAAATATATATATATATGGTAATCTAGTGAAATTTAAAAAGGTAAAGAATAAAGAAAAAATTACAAATAAACTAATAATAATCAAAACTTTTTTTTTTATTTGTATTTCTTTTTTCATTTATTGTTTTTATATAGTAAATTAAATTCTATTAACAGCAAGCAAGCTAATTTTACTAAGGTTTCTGATGGCCTTTCAAGTTTAAAATATTTAACTTCATTGTAAATTTAATTTTATTTAAAATTTTTTATTAATTTATATATTAATATATATATATTTTTTATTATTATAAATTGAACCTTTTTTTTTTTTTATACTAATATATAATATAAAAAATATTATAAATAATATATAAATTTCATAAAATAAAACAGAGATTTTTCTAATAACAAATTAACTGGCGAATTCCCAAAATCTTTATGTAAATTAACAAAATTAAAGACATTGTAAGCTTTTAAATTATGAATTTATTAATCTATATGTTTTATTTTATCAATATTAAAAAAATTATATATGTATTTAATAAAATAAAATTCATAAATTATTATTATTATTATTATAATTGTAATTTTACAATAACAATACAGAAATTTAAGTGGTAATCAATTA
This sequence comes from Neocallimastix lanati (nom. inval.), assembly GCA_016946835.1. NCBI lineage: Eukaryota > Fungi > Neocallimastigomycota > Neocallimastigomycetes > Neocallimastigales > Neocallimastigaceae > Neocallimastix > Neocallimastix lanati (nom. inval.). The sequence continues at coordinate 217,648 of JACVTC010000105.1, read as the reverse complement.
ACTGGTGCTATTCCATATGTTTGTAAGGACTTACAAAGCCTTGAAAACTTGTAAGTATTTACTATTAATAAAATATACAAATAAAAAAAAAAATAGAAATATGTTCAAAAAAAAAAAAAAAAAAGAATAAATAACAAAGACAAATGATAATAATAATAATAATATAATAATAATAATAACAATAATAATAAATTTATATAGTAATTTAGAAGGAAATAACGGTTTAAAGGGTTATGTTCCACTTTTAAATAATGTTAAAACTTGTACATACAAGAATACTGGTTTATGTAATTTGCCTAATGCTCAATGTAATACTGCTCCAAAGAATTGTACTATTAATGATGTTAAGAATACAAATGCTATTAATGGTAATCCAAATCCAAAGAGTGATACTTTTGAAGGTGCTTCAACTAGTAGAGGAATAGGTTACGATGATTACTATTACGGTTACAGTAATGGATATGATAATTATGGTTATACTAATGGTTACAGTAATGGTTACAGTAATGGTTATGATAATTATGGTTATAACTACGATAATGGTGGTTTTGGTACTACTGAAGCTGTTGGTGGTGGTGGTTTCTTTATGTTTATTATTATTCTTATTATTATTTTTTGCTGCTGTTGTAGAGGTGATCCACAAGCAGCTCAAAAACCAACTCATAAACCACAAAACTATAATGCCTATGCTAGTGCTACTACTCCTGTCACGACAACTACTACTACCACCACTACTCCTTCAAAACCACCAGTTAACAAACCAACTACCATTGAAGTGGATCCTACTAATCCATACAACCAATTAGCTGCTGCTGCTGCTGCTGCCAACAATGAATCTCAAGATATTACTAATGCTAATACTACTCCAAATACAACCACTAATGTAAACAATACTACCAATAATAATAACAACAATTCTTATGGTTACAATGGTAGTGGCAGTGGTAGTGGCATGTATCCATCAGCTCCACCAAGTGGTTATAATGGTTCATATGACAATTCTTACAATGCTGGTTATAATGCTAGTTATAATGCTGGCTATAATGGTGGCTACAACAATGGTTACAATGGTGGTTACAATGGTGGTTACAATGGTGGTTATGGATATCAACCAAATATGTATCCACAACAACAAATGGGTTATGGTAATCCATATGCTTATGGTAATAGTCGTGAAGCTCCAGTTGCTACTGAAGCTAAGACAGAAGCTGAAACTAAAGCAGAAACTACTGAAAAAAAGAATTAGAATGAAATAATAGATTTGCATTAATTTCTTTTTTTTTCAAGAATAATTATTTTATATATATATATATATTTTTTTATGAAATATGTAATAAAGTAGAATAATAATAATTTCTATTCGATTTTTTTTTAATAAAAAAATTAAATTTAATAAAAAAAAAAATTTAAAGAATATAAATAACAAAAATATATAAGTTAAAAAAAAAAAAGAAAAAAAAGATAAATAAAAATGCCAAAAAAAAAAATCAATAAGAAAAAACAAACAAACAAACAAACAAACCAATAAATACAAAAAAAAAAAAAAACATTAAGGAAATAGTTTAAAATTAAATAAGAAATAAGTAAACCAAACAAAGAAATAAAAATAAAGAAATAAACAATGAATAAACAATAAATATAAATAGATATTAAAAAATTTAATAGTAATTATTAAAATTATTAATATATATATATAAGATAAATAATGTATAAATAGCCTTAAATAATTTTAAAATATTATTCAATATTAAATAAATTTAAATAAAATAAAATAAAATAAAATAAAATAAAATAAATAAATAAATAAATAAATAAATAAATAAATAAATAAATAAATAAATAAATAAAAAAAAAAAAAAGTAAATAAAAATATATTTTCAAAAAAAAAAATTTTATTTTATTATTATTATTTTTTTATATGTATTTTTATTATAACTACTGATAATAATTCAAATAAAATTTTTATATTTTTATTTATGTTTGTATTACAAATATTTTATTTTATTTTAAATATGTATATTTTATTTTATGTTTATAAACTATGAGTAGATTTTACTAATTATTTACAAGACTATTTGTCTATTTATAATTATATATATATATTTTCACATATATTTTGTTCAAAATTTGAAAATAAATTTGAACTTTCACTGTGATAGAGAGAGATATGGCAGGAAAATCAATCAAGGCTAAGGCTCATAAGAAAAATGAATTTGAGAAAAATTAGAGACTACCTAAAGCTCAACTTTAAGTATTTTGAATAAAGTATTGGTTTCCGATGGGTAGTAGTATTAAAAAGTATAATAATAATCATAACAATATAAATAATATTGTTAATAATAGTTATAGTATTGATAGTGAAAATAGGAATTGATATTCCTATTTTCAATATTAATGATTAGTGAAAATAATAGTATCGTTGCCAATAATGTAGTGAATAGATCAATTGGTGAAAAATTGTGTTAATTTAAGTAATATTACTGATTTTGATTTTTAACGGATTAAGAGTCTTAATTATTCTAGTAGTAAAAACAAAATAATGGTTTTCGCTAATTATGAAACTGTTGTAATATTTATTATTATTATTATTATTATTATTATTATTATTATTATTATTATTTATTTTTTATTTTTTTATTTTTTTATTTTTTTTATTTTTTTACTCAATTCTTATTTATAAATCTTTTTTTAAATATGATATTCTTATAAAAATTTCTTTTATTTTTAATATTTCTTTTAGTAAAATAAAAATAAACATTAATATTTCTAGTGATTTATTTAGTTATATTTAATTTATTTTTTAATTATTTACTTATTTATTTATTCATTTGTTTAATTTATTTAATTCATAAATATTTGGTATATATTTAATGATAAGAATTTTCATTTATGGATGAACTACTACCACTAGTATTACAATTACTAGTTTCTATAGTATTATGATGATCATATAATATTTTAATTATAGTTTTTACAGTATCAGAAGGAATTACAGAATACTTTCTTTTATATTTATTAATATTACTATCAATATCTTTATTAGATATATTTTTAATATCATTAGTGGTAATTCTTTGATCCCGAAATTGATTCTTTTCAGTGGAATCATTATTTAAAATGGAGGATTCATTACTAATAAATTGTTTATTTATATTTTTTATAAATAAAATTTCATCATTATCTTTTTTCAACAGTACTTTTATAATTCTTGAAAAATAGATAATAATATAATTAAGTAAAGCAACGATTAAATATAAAAAGGTATTATTTATATACTGATTAATATAATTAGTATTATTAACTGATTTTATAATGATGATTAGGATTAAAAAAAGAATATTAGTATAGATAGCTAATACAATAAATCGAAGATCATTATAAGTTCTTTTTAAATTCCATTCACTATATATTAATATTAAAATAAAAATTAAAATAATAAATTTTATGATGATTATTGAAATGATATCAAGATACATTATTATATTATCTTTTTTTAATTGACATATTTCAAACTTTTCCATTTCTTTTGGTTCTACAAGTTTGATGGTATAGAAAAATGGTAACAGAAGAAGATGTAGTATATCAATACTAGTAAAAATTAAAAGAAAAGTAAATTTATGATTGGAAATCCAAATTGTAAATTTATTCTCTGTTGGAAAATTGACAACTAATTTATGAAGAATTGGTATTAAAATGAACGTAGATCCAATCATTAGAAATAATAAACTTAATTCACATTTTAATATGGTTCTTGTTCCATTCTCTAAAATTCCTGGACATAATACAAATATCATTCCAATTATCATTATAAGCCAAAAATCGTCTGATAGAAAGTTGAAATATGACTTGATTAATGATATTGCCATAAAAATAATAATAAAAGAAAATGATATATTGAAAATTAACGCTAGAGTTACATTATCACCATAGATTGAAATTTTATATATTTTAGTGATATCTTCAACTTTTTTAAGAACTTCATCAGTTGTTTTATTTCCAAATAAAAATTCATATATATAATTTCGAATATTTTTTGAATAAATATCATAATCAAGAGATACATGATTTGGTCTACGAACGGTTTGAATACTTTTTAAAATCTCACATTCTTTATTTTTACATATTTCTTCGTCATCATATAAACTTGTTATATCAGTATCAATATTATATTTCTTTAAAAGATTTTCTTGCATATTTTTAGAAGTTAAAAATTTATAAGTTTCAATAATCGAATCTCTTTTATTCTCATTTGAATATTTATTAATACCAATATTATATCCCCCAATAAATGAACCAGAAATCCCTTTTTTATGTCCTGGTAATAATGATTTTGTATAGTTTGTAAAATCATCATAATCAACAAATTTTATAAAAATAAATTTTTCTTCCATTCCATATTGCATAATATCATTTGGTTGAAATTTAAATATGAATTCTTTTTTTTTTTTTTTTTTTTTTTTTTATAAAAAAGATATATTAAAAATAAAAAAATTTTTTATTTTTTTTAGAAAAAAATATTTTTTTCTTTTTATTTTTATTTATTTATTTATATTTTTCCTTTCATATATATTGTTTTTATTTATATTCATATTTTCTTTTTATTTAATATAATTTTAATAAAATAATATAAACTTTTTATTATTTATTTTATATAAAATAATTACATATAGTACAAAATATATTATATATTATATATTGTATATTATATATGTATTTATATATATATATATATTTTTTTTATACCTGAAGATATTTCATTTTTTATTTTTTTCATCATTTCTAATGCTTTAATAGCATTTTGACTATTAAATCCAGGAAATGTTGAATTGATGGTATCTCTGAAACTATGTATAAATTCAATTATAGATATTGTTCCTAGTTCTGAATCTAATATTAAGTTGATTATTATTATTATTATTATTATTATTATTATTATTATTATTATTATTATTATTATTATTATTATTATTAGTATTATTATTATTATTATTATTATTAGTATTATTAGTATTATTATTATTATTATTTTATTTTATTTTATTTTATTTTATTTTATTTTATTTTATTTTATTTTATTTTATTTTATTTTATTTTATTTTATTTTATTTTATTTTATTTTATTTTATTTTATTTTATTTTATTTTATTTTATTTTATTTTATTTTATTTTATTTTATTTTATTTTATTTTATTTTATTTTATTTTATTTTATTTTATTTTATTTTATTTTATTTTATTTTATTTTATTTTATTTTATTTTATTTTATTTTATTTTTTTTTAAATTTATATTTATATTTATATATTTTTAATTATTTATTATAATATTTTTTATTCTTTTTTTTTTATCTAAAAAAAAAAAAAAAAAACAATTATTAAGTATATATACTTTACCGTTAATTAAACCACTGAAACCCATTATATCTGTATTATTTAGTTGTTTTTCTTTTTCTAATATATAGCTTGCAGTTTCTAATAGTTCATTCCAGGTAGTAGGTATATTTTTTTTATATTTATTTAAAAGTTTCCTGTTCGAATATAATAGAGTGAAATCCAATATAACTGGCTATATATATGATTTATTCATATACATATTTTTTATTTTGAAATTTGTATTAACAATTTAGTATTTATTATAATTATTATTATTGCTATTGTCATTAAAATTAATATTTATTAAAAAGAATTTATGATAATTACAAGTCCAACTATTTCATTTTTACATGAACCGACATTAGATAATATTTGAGAATTGTATGTATCAATATGAATCTTTGGAATATATTTATTTAAATTTAATAAGTATGGACAAAATTTTGGTGTATAGACATTATCATATATAATAAAATCATATTTATTACTTCCTTTTTTAAATAATATTTCTAATGTAGATTCATAATCACGAATTTCTTGTGTTGAATTCTCTGGTGTAAAAGTATTTAAACTTAGTGTAATATTTAAATTATTTTCTTTTGAATAATTATTAAATTCATTCGTCATAAATCTATAAATATCTTCTCTACCATAATAACCAATTGCTACTGTGTTAATTGTAATTGCCTGAACATCTATATAAGTATCATATATATGTATATTTCTTAATATATTAATTATTTAATATTAAAATTAATGATAATAATAATAATAATAATAATAATAATAATAATAATAATAATAATAATGTAATAATAATAATAATAATAATAATAATAATAATAATATATTTATATATATATATATAAATTTACTTTTATTAAGATATAAGTAAAGAATTGGGTAAAATATAAGATTTAGTATAAACATTTTTTTTTTTTAACTTTTTTATCATAACTTATTAATAAATATATATATATATGTATTTTTTTTTTTTTTTTTTTTTTTTTTTTTTTCCTTTAATAAATTATTCTTTTTTATTATTTCTTTAGAACATATAAATCATAAGTTTAAAAATTTTTTAATAATATCTTTCTAAATAAAATTTATATTTACTAAAATATATTAATTGATTATAATTATATCTATATTACTTTAATAAAATTTAGTAAAATTAAAATTTTAATATGGGGGAAACGTCTTTTGTCTATAAAAAAAAAAAAAAAAAAAAAAAAAAAAAAAAAAAAAAAATTTAAATTTTAATTCTTTGATAAAATGTCTTTATTTAATTATTAAAATTTAAAATTACCGAATTTTTATTTATTTTTATTAACTTATTTAAATATATATATTTTTTAAATATCATATTATTTTATTTAAAAATAAATTAATAAAAATTCGGTAATTTTAAATTTTAATAATTAAAGACATTCTATCAAGGAATTAAAATTTAATTTTTTTTTTTTTTTTTTTTTTTTTTTTTTTTTTTATAGACAAAAGACGTTTTCCCCATATTAAAATTTAAATTTTACTAACTTATTTAAATATATATATTTTTTAAATTTCATATTATTTTATTTTAATTTGTCTTTTAATAATTAATCCTCTAATAATTAATAAAGTTTTAATTTTAATATAATATAATATATATTATATAATATTAAAAGTTATAAGAAAAAGAATGATGCTTTAAAAATTTAGTTTAATCGGATTAATTGTAAATTTTAATGAAAAAATATATATTTTTATATTAAAAGATTTAAAAGGAAATAAAAATAATATTTTGAGTTATATTTCAATTATTTAATTATTTATTTTTATTTTTATAAGAATCATTAATCATATTATATCTATCATGTAAATTACAACTTCCTTTATCTATAATATCATTGTAGATTTTATTTTTGGTTTGAGAATGACTCATTTTGGAGAAGTCATTATATAAAAAAGAGGATTCATTAATAATAAATTATTTATTAATATTTTTAATAAATGAAGTTTTAATGATATCCTTTTTTAATAATACCATAAAACCATAATAACTCTTGAAAAATAGAAAATAATATAATAAAATAAGGCAAATATTAAATATAAAAAGGGACTTTTTTACGTAGTTTCTGATGTAAATAGTATTACTAAATGCATTTATAATAATTATCATGATTAAAAAAAGGAGATCGATATATATAGTTAACTCAATAATAGTTTCTTTTAAAGTTCCATTCACTTTAATATTAATATTAAAACTAAAATTAAAATAATAAATTTTATTATTGTTATTGAAACAATAATAATATCAAGATACATCACAATTTTTTTTTTTTTTTTTTTTTTTTTTTTTTTTTAAATTCGAAAATTTCAAACTTTTCCATCATTTCTTTTGGGTCCATTTGCTTTAAAATAATAGATAATTTTTAATAAAGATATGATAGAAAATATTCTATTCTATTTATTGTACATAAAATGATTATATATACATTTATACTTCTTTTTATTTTTATTAATATATTTATTTTTACATGAAGATATTTATTTTTTATTTATTTTTTATTGTGTCTACTACATTAATAGGTATATATTATGTATTTTTTTTTAAAAAAATTTATTTTTATTTAAAATTTCATATTATCAATTATCTATTATTATTATTATTATTGTTATTATAATTATAATTATTGTTATATATGATTTTTATTTTTGATTTATTAAACCTAGGTTTATCAAAATTATATTTTACATTTTTTTATTCTTATCATATGATAATCAATTTTAAGTATTTCAATATTTATTACTTTGTTTATTTATTAAAAGAAAATAATAATAATTATAAATTGTGAGAAATATCAGCAACATGTTGACAATGACACACTTCAATCATTAATATCACAAGTACAATTCAAGACTTTATAAAGACACAATGAGATAAGTTTTTCAAAGATTTATCATAGATATAATTTTTTTTTTTTTTTTTTTTTTTTTTTTTTTTTAGATAATGTTAATCATTACAAAAAAATATAATGATTATAATTACATTAATTCCTATATAATAAAAAATCCTTTTTATTTATTTTTTTAATATTTTCAATATTTAATTATATTTTTTTCTATTTTTTCAAGATTTTTTATAGTATTATTAAAAAAAAAAAAAAAGATAATGATGAAAAGTTACATATTAAAAATATTAATAAGCAATTTAGTAGTAATGAATAATTCATTTTAAATAAAAATTTCATAGAAATGAATAATTATTAAAATAAAAGCGAGACCTTCAATGATATTAAAAAGAAAAAAAAAAATAAAATTAATGATAATATTAATATAATTACCAAATTTAATATATGAATTTTTTTTTTTTAAAAAATAATATAGTTATTACTACACTAAAGATACTTATGAATAAATGAATTTTTTAATATAAATTTTTATTTTTAAAGTTTTGGAAAAATTCATTTTTAATTTAATTATTATCTTATTCTTTCAAAAAATTTTATCAAATAAAGTTTTTTAAAAAAGAATTACACTTTTAATTTTTTATTCTATATTAAAAAAACAAAAAAAAATTAATATTATATATTATATACATTAAAATATTTATAGTTTTATGGTTAATTTGGTTTAATATAATTTAAGTTTCCTTTTTTTTTTTTTTTTTTTTTTTTTTTGGATTTATTTATTATAATAGTATTTCATATCTTCTTTTTTATATACTTTAAGAATTAAAAAAATTTAAATAAAATTCAAAATCGGAAATTTTATATTTTCGATTGACCCATTTATTATTGTGGTTATTAATATAAATTATAAAATATATTAAAATAAAAATAGTTTATATAGTATTTCGTATTAATGATTAATATTTATAATAAATTTAATCTATCTATATATATATTTATAAATAATAATAATAATAATAATAATAATAATAATAATAATAATGATAATATAAAATGAAATGAAGTATAATAAAAAAAATGATATTACTAAAACTATTATTTCATGGTCTTCTTAATATATATATTTATAAAAGTATATTTTAAAATATTTTAAATTGTTATATATTCTTATAGTCATATATTATTTCATTTTTATTACATATTTTAATACGAGATAAAAATATCTTAAATATATATAAATTATTTATAGATGTTTGGGCAATTACAATTAATACTATTGCATATGGATTATATAAAAGAGGAACTATTTATAGACACATGGTTAATGAATTTAATAATTATTCCAAAAAAAATAATTTAAACATTACAATGAATTTAGTTCTTTTTTCCAATCAAAATTCAACTTTTATAACTAAAGATTACGAACTTACGTTGGAAACATTATTAAACAAAGAAAGTAAAAAATATGATTTAATTATATACGATGTTGTTTATACACCGAAATTAGGGTCATATTTTTTGGATTTAAATAAATATCTTCAGAAAGATCATATTGAAATGTATAATTCTCAAATATTATCTACTATTAGCTTATATAATGATGAGATTGTTGGACTTGTAATTATTATAAATTTTTTTATTTATTTTATATATAATTAAAAAAAATAATAAAATTTATAATAATAATAAATATAAAATTATTAAAATAATTGTAATGAATATTAAAATTATTAATAAGACATCATAATAAAACATCATAATAATAATAATAGTTATGATGATGATAATGACAATAAATTTTATAAAATAATATTATATATTTTTATAGTTAAATTTATTTAATGTACAAGAAAAAAAAAAAAAAAAATATATATATATATATATATATATATTAAATTATTAATAAAATTATAAAATTTTATATATTCCTTATATAGCCAATTATTTTAGATCTTAATTTTTTATTTTCTAATAAGGATCTTTTAAATAAGTATGAAAAAAGCATTCCTACAACATGGAATGAACTATTAGAAACAGCAATCTATATATTAGAGAAAGAAAAAAAACTGAATAATACAGATATAATAGGCTACAATGGGTTATTTAGTTGTTAGTATTTCATAAATTATTAATATTAGTTTTATTTTTATTATTGATATAAATCTGATATAGTATTATAAACTCTTATTTTTTATTTTTTTTTTTATATAGTGTTTTTTAATAAAAATTAAAATTATTTCAAATTAATAAAATATGCCAATTAATATAAAATTTATTTTGTAATACTAAATTAGATAAAGAATTAGGATCAGTATCTCTTTTTGAATATATATATTCTTATAGAGAAACCATAAATTCAACATTTCCTGAAATTAAAAGTCAAAATGTTATTAATGCATTAGAAACTTTAAAAAAATTGAAGAATGAAATTTCTTCAGGTATAGTATATATATATATCAGTAGTAATAAATCCAATTATTATACATATAACAAATAATTTATACTATAAATTATTTATTATAATTATTTAAATTGAAAGGGTAGAAAATAATAAAATTAAAAAAACAAAAACAAAAAAAAATATATGCATAAAATTTAATTTAATTTAATTTAAATATTTATTTTAATTAATCTATTATAATTGTTAATTATAGAATGGATGTTTAAATCAGATATGTTAACTACATTACAATATTCAATGGATGGAAAATTTTTATTTTACAAATTTTCAGTTAGTGAGAGTCCAAAATATATAAAATCATTAATTCCAGGATATAAGAAAGGTATTTCTGGTTCGTCTATTGGAGGATATAATATTGGAATAAATAAATTTTCGGAAGTAAAAAAAAGGGATTCAATTATTAAAACTTATGAATTTTTAACTTCTAAAAAAGTTCAAAAAGATCTCATAATGAATTATGGTATTAATAGTGGTATAAGGAGTTTATATGATGATGAAGAAGTTTGTAAAAGTGTTGATTGTGAGATAATTAAAAATATTCAACTCTTTAGAAGACCAAATTTTTTTTCTATAGATTATGATACTTACTCACAATATTTTCGAATTTATATATATGAATTTTTATACGGGAATAAAACAGCTTATGAAGTCCTTAAAAAAATTGATGATATCACAAAAATATATAAAATTTCAATTTATGGAGATAATGCAACCATAGCATTAATATCCAATATATCTCTTTTTTGTATTATTATCTTTATGTTGTTATCAGTAATCTTGTTATATTGTAAAAAATATAAATCTTATTTCAATTTTCTATCTAATGATTTCTGGTTTTTAACAATAATTGGGATAATATGTATATTGTGCCCAGGAATTTTAGAAAATGGATCAAGAAATACGTTAAAATGTGAATTAAGCTTATTGTTTCCAACAATTGGTTCTACTTTAATTTTAATACCAATACTTCATAAATTAATTGTCAATTTTCCAGAAAAAAATAAATTTACAATTTGGATTACCGATCACAAATTTATTTTTCTTTTTCTATTTATTAGTATTGATATTATACAACTTCTTTTATTACAAAATTTCTATACCATAAAACAAATATCTCCAAAAGTAATGGGAAATTTTGAAATTTGCAAATTAAAAAATAATATCATAACATATATTGACATCATTTCATTAACAATGCTAAAAGTTATTCTTTTATTTATAATTTTATTATTAATATATATTGAATGGAATTTAAAAAAAAGCTATTACGATCTTCGATTTACTGTATTAGCTATATATACTGATATACTTTTTTTAATTATATTAATTATTATAAAAAGTTTAAATATTACTAATTACATCTATTACTATATAATAAACACATTGTTATATCTAATATTTTCCATATTTAATTATATTATTCTCTTTTTTTCAAGAATTATTATGACACTATTAAAGAAAGATAATGAAGAAATCTCATTTATTAAAGATGTAAATAAGCAATTTATAAATAATGAAACTTCCATTTTAAGTACTAAAATTGATGAAATGAATGACTCACAAAATCAAAGTAAATCTTCAAACAATAAAATAAATTCTTCTATGAATGATAATCATAATGTAATTAAAAATACTTTGAATTCAAACGAATCCAAAGATACCATTATTAAAAAAATATATAGTTATCATAATAATCAATTTTCAAGTAGCAATATATGTAATAATCCAGAAATATATAATTAAATATAAATTAATTATAAATCTAAAATAATATCAATAATTACATAAAATAAATAAATTGATTAATTATTATTAAATAAATTCTTTTAAATATAATTTTACCTTTTTTTTTTTTTTTTTTTTTTTATTGTTCCAATGGTACAGAAAAAATTATATATTTCTTGTTTAAGACTAATTAACAGAGATAAAAAAATAAATTTAATATATTAAAGAATAATTGGATAAGATTTTTATTCCTAAAAATATTCCAAAAAATAAAAAAAAAAAAAAAAAAAATTTATGAAATTATTATAATACTTCAAAAAACTCAAATATAATATATATATAAATATTTAGTAAAATTACTGGCTAAGATATATTTTGATTTAAATAAATTTAATTTATTTTTATTTTCTTAAACTTGTTCTCTATTTTATTTCAAGTCTATGTGCTTTGATTTAGGATTTATTGATTTATTTTCACAATTAATAAAGTACAATTTTATTATAACAATATCATCATTAAAATGAATATTATAACATTTTCTTCCATTAATATAAATATCGTATTTCTCATAATTATCAAGTACATTTATTATTGATAAATATTATATATAAAATATTTAACATTGTAGACTCTATTATCATGAAGCTGTAAATTTAGAGTATTTTTTATAGTTTTTCATTATAGTATATATTAGATATTGATTTAAGGTATAATTAGTAAATAAATGAAGGTACTTACAACAAATATTAATACTATTAAATTTTGTAAGAATATTAAAAAATATTTAAAAAAAAAAAAAAAAAAAAAAAAAAAGATTTTGTAAGTTCAAGAAATGTAAAATGTAAAATATATAAATTTGACTTTAAATTTCCTTCTTTGACAAACTTCTCCAATAGAACTAATTTATAAATATTCCAATTAATTCTCCAATAAATTCTAAATCATATAAAATATAAATTCTAAATTACTGTAGAAATAAATAAAATTTATATAAAAATGTTTATCAAAATAAACAAAATCAAATTTGATAAAAATAAATACTCATTATTAAATTTTAATTAATATTAAAAATTTGTAATTTTTATGTTCCATTGTCGGCCAGATTGTTTTAGGCGGTATAATGCTTTATTTAATAACCAAAATCCATTTTTGTAATTTACATCCCTTGGAGGAATAGAAAGGTAAATATTTTTGTCCAAATCAGAATTAAAATAGGTGGCTTTAATATCTAATTGTTGGACATTCCATTTGAACTTTGAAGTAATAAAAAGAATTAATTTAATACAGTCAATATTTATAATGTAGGGGAATATGTAAGGTCAAAGTCTATTCCTCTTTTTGATTAAATCCTCTTGCGACCAGTGGTGCCTTAAATTTAATTATATTGTTATCTTCATCAGTTTTGGTAGTAATTACCCACCTGGTAGAAATTACATTTTGCCCTTTTGGAATATTTTTAATATAAGTCATTATTTTATTGTCATATAAATTATTAAGCTCATTATTAATGGCATTCTTCCAGTATTCCTTATTTTTACAGGTAATAGCTTCATTATATGTCATAGGAATATTAGTTGATATTGATACTGGGTTTTTGATATATTTATTATTATTACTTTTTGTAACATGTTTATTTTTATCATGATAATTTTTCTTTATATGGAATTTATTATTAATGAAAATTTTATTATGTTTTGTTTGAGTGCTTTCAGAATAATTTTCATTAAAATTGTTATTAGATAATGGTTGATTTTGTACATAATAATTTTTATTATTAAGTAAGGTTAGATTCTATTCAAAATTATTCTTATTCAACTTATTATTAAATAAGGTTTGATTTTGTTCTGGATTTATAAATTAAAATAAAATAGATTTGTTACTAATGGTATAAATCTTAAATATTAATATTATAATAATACAGAATAAAAACCTTATTAAGATTATTATTAAATAAGGTTTGATAAATATTATTATAATTTTTTATTTTTTGCTCATTTTTTGAAAAATTTGTATTAATAAAAAAATTTTTACTTTGATCAAATTTTAAATTATTTTTTGCATAATAATGATCGTTTTTATCATAGTAATTTTTATAGAAATTTTTATTTAAATTACTGTGTAAATTATGATTATCATTAGTATTTTGGTAGCCCTTTATAGAATTTCGACTGTTATACTCTGGCTTATATTTATTTCTAATAGAAAATTCAGGATCAATATCCATAAGTTAAGGAAGTTGCTATTGAATAAGTCATTTGTAATATTTTCAGAAAGTGAGATATTAGCCGGTTCGTCTTCTATGCACTGAATTTCTCTTACACTGTGCATTTTGTAATTTTCATAATCCATGATAAGGTAACAATAAGATTGTTCATCGAATCCCAGAAATATTCCTTTGTTTGCATTGGAATCAAATTTTACTTTATCGTGAGAGAAATCCTTGTAATAATCAATAAAACCAAATACTTATATGTATTTTAAATTGACCTTTTTATTGTAAAAGATTTCTTCTGGAATTTTATTATCAATACCACTATGTAGTACTTTATTATATATAATTAGCATAGGTTATGGCAAAATCTTAGAAATTTTCAGATAATTTACTCCAAAATAATAAGGTTTTTGCACAAGAAATAATGGTTTGATTAAATCTTTCAGCCAGGCAGTTATTTTCAGGATTATAAGGTGAAGAGAAGATTTTTCTTATTCCATTATTTTTACAAAATTCTAAATTTTTCTGTTATTGTATTCTCTACCATTATCTGATTTAAAATATTTAATTTTATTATCCTTATATATGTTATTCAAAAACTTGAACATATTGATGATTATATCAATAGTTTCACTTTTACTTTTTAACAGAAATATCCAACTCTTTCAAGAGAATTCATCAATAATAGTTAAAATAAATATCTTGTATGTAATTGATTTATTTAAAGGGACAATAATATCTGAATGTATAACTTTTAATAATTCGGAGGCCTTAGGAGTTTCACGATTATGAGGACCCCTCTTCATCTTGGCTATCTTGTAGTCCAAACCGTCAGGCTCATTGACGTCATGGTCATGATCTTTTAAATATTTTTCCATTTCTTTATTATAAAAATGACCTAGGTGTCGATGCCAAGTCATTTTATTATCATTTATGGACATAATTTCGTTTTTATTTAATATTTTTACATTGTTTATATGAAGTAAGAATTGATTTGATTTAGTTGAAAAAATTTTATGAATTATTTTATTATTTGAGTCCATTAATATTAACTTTACAATATTTGAATCTTTATTGAGAGGTTCTGTAATAGTTTTTATACCTATTTTGAGCTAACTTAATTGCATTGATGATGTTTCTTGTTACATCTGGAGAAAATAACACACGCTTTAATTTAATGTTCGTATCATTTACTTGAAATTCGTATTCTCCAAAACCTTATTAGTTAAACTTTGAGCCATTTGCACATGAAAATTCACTAGGACTTTTTGTATAATTAGTCAATAAATTTTTATTGTTAGTGATATGTTCACACCCTCCACAATCATATAACCACTCTGTTGTTTCTTCTTTATTATAAATATTAAATATATCCTTTTCTGTATTGCCGTTATCTTCAGAATGTTTCGTTTCTTCTACTAAATTAATATTTCCTTTAGTAAGTTGACATATTTCTTCATTATCAAGAGTGTCAACATTGTTTTCTTCTTTGTCCGATTTTTCAATTTGTGCGACCAACCTATTTTTCTTAAAATTATTACTTCTCTGATAATGATTTTTATTATGATAGTTTCTTTTATGTTCTCTATTTTTTGGATTTTGTTTCGTGTATTTTAAGTTATATCTACATTCTTGGGTAGTATGACAAAAAATTTCGCAAATATGGCAATATCTCTTTTCTTTACAGTTTTTAATATAGTTTTTATACAAATTTTCTTTTAATTCTTTGTTGTATTTGCTTTTTTTTTTCTTGATTTTTCAATTATATCTATTTCAATTGGATTGTCCTGATAGTAATAATTGTAATCTTCTACTTCTTTAAAATAAACTATTATATTTAATTTTTTTGTTTATCTTATTGTATAGTTCCTGTGATTTCGTATCTTCATCAATGTCCAAATAATTTCTAAAATTTTTGGGCATTGAATCATACATAAATTTTAATTTTTCTCTATCAGATATAATTTGTTTCTTTCCTTTTAAAGTTTCAAATATACTGTACAAGTACATATGTGATTTCTTCAGTATTTTTAGCTTTCAGATTATTGAGCTTTCTGATCCAATATCGGATGTCCGTTTCGCCTCCTTCATACTTCGTTCAATTTCTCCTTATTGTCTTTGGTTTTATCCTTAGTGTCTTTGTACACATCACTTTCTAAATATTTTTCAAGGGCCAATTTTTCTACAGCTGTCGTTACTCTGAATTCCCAAACTTGGAAATTTTTTTCTATTGAAAGGTTTGATGTTTTCTTAAGACATGTCGAATGTTAGTTTAAAAGCTTTAAAAGCGAGATTCTTAATCTAATAAAAGTTTGTTTTATTATTTAATTATTTAATTATTTTATTTATTTATTTATAAATAGGTAATTACAAATGTTTAACTCAATTATTTTATATGTATTTATATCTTTTGTGGCTTGATTCTATACTTATTATTTAATTAGTGTTATATTAAATTTAACTATTTTTTATTACATTTATATTTATCAAGTTCATATTTAATAAAGTAAACTTAAATCATAATAATAATAATAATAATAATAATAATAATAATAATAATAATAATAATAATAATAATAATAATAATAATAATAATAATAATAATAATAATAATAATAATAATAATAATAATAATAATAATAATAATAATAATAATAATAATAATAATAATAATAGTAATAATTATTATTATAATTATTAATCGACTATTAGTAGAAACACGCAAATATTAGATTAATTATATATTTTATAATAATACTTTTTTATATTAAAAAGAATTCAACACATTGATTTATAAATGTAAAAAAATTTTTTTTTCGGTGTGTTTTAGCCCCCACAAGGAGCAATGGGAATATCGAGGTAGTCACACACTTCCATAACGGCAGAGCTGTCCCTACTGAAAACCCGATCTAACATGCAAATTATTGCTGAGAATTTTTCTAGTACTACTTCTCCGAGTGCTTCCCTTTGAAGTGGGGCCATTATAACCTAACTTCAAAGAGTTTCGTACTAGATTCTTTTGCAAATGCATAAATGTCAGAAAGATTGAAAATTTAGTAGAATATATCTACATGGACACATGAAATCATGTACCCAAATGCTAGTAATTCCCTCTTAAATATACAGTACTAGCGCAACCCTCTCAATTAGTTCAGTATCTTTTTTAATAATAAAATACAGGGGAACATAGGCTGAGTCATCGTAAGACTTTCCATTTTTTTTATTTTGCTATTTATATCATAACTTGTTTAAAATTCAATAATTTTATTTGGGTATACTAGGTTTCACGGAATTTATAATAATGCTACTAATGCATACGTCCTTCTTTTACCTCCTTCCTTCTGTCATTTGGTAAATCATTTACATTTATACCATTTAATATATCCCTGTAAGTGTATTTTGTTATCCCACTTTTTCTTGTTTCTGTTTGAACACTGTCAAATCATAATGCGTAATATAATACTACCAGTAGTATTATACTAGACTGACATTTTGACGAAGTACTCATTTTGGATGTATACATTTATTATTAATATAATATTTATTTATTTAATTTAGTAATTTAATTTTAATTAGTGACTATCAGTAGAAACATTTAAATGTTAATGAGTAATTATATATTTTATTATATTATTTGTTTATTTATATTAATAAAAAAAAAAAAAAAAAAAAAAAAACGGCACAATAATTTATTAATTGTAAAGTTATATTTATAATGAATAGGAATAAATTTATAATTTAATTACATAGATATATCTTATGACGTCATATGCTTTTACTTCGATTTATGTATATACATTTTTATTATTATATATATATACATATATAATATATATTTTATTATCTAAAATATTATATGATTATTTTATTGAATATTTATATACAAACGTTGACAATAATAATAATAATTATTAGAATATGTGAAATATATATGAAAGTTTAGATTCAAATGTTTTGAAACATATTATAATATAAATAATGTATAAGTGACAATGTATTAATAAAAGCATATAATTTTAAATAAGTAAATAAATAAATAAATGTTATCTCTTTTATCAAAAAAACTATTAATAAAGTTGACATAAATATAAAACATAAATTTTCAACAACAACAACAACAATAATAATAATAATAATAATAATAATAATAA
Organism: Neocallimastix lanati (nom. inval.); assembly: GCA_016946835.1. NCBI lineage: Eukaryota > Fungi > Neocallimastigomycota > Neocallimastigomycetes > Neocallimastigales > Neocallimastigaceae > Neocallimastix > Neocallimastix lanati (nom. inval.). The sequence continues at coordinate 198,835 of JACVTC010000105.1, read as the reverse complement.
TAATAATAATAATAATAATAATAATAATAATAATAATAATAATAATAATAATAATAATAATAATAATAATAATAATAATAATAATAATAATAATAATAATAATAATAATAATAATAATAATAATAATAATAATAATAATAATAATAATTACCAACTAAAATTATGAAAGAATTTATTATAAATATTCATTTTATTTCATTAAATAATTTTATTATATAAATTAATAAAATTCTATAATTAAAATAAAAATTTTTTTTAAAAAAATATTGTTATAAAGTCAATAGTAATAATAATGGAATATTACACATAATATATAATATTATGCATTAATTATGTAAAAATATAAAAAAAAAAATTTTTTTTTCTTAGGCTTGAGTGTTCTTATTTACCGCTTGGAGCATTACTATTACTGTTTGGAATGGCGCTATTATTTGGAATAATATTATTGGAAATAAGACCAGCGTCTTTGTACCATTGAATTTCATCTCTAATAGTTTCTTTATAAGAACGAGTTTTATAGCCTAATTCCTTTTTAGCTTTAGAACAATCATAATCATTATTTCTTGCGAGGTTATATATAGAAAATCTAGTCATTACTGGTTTTCCTCCAGTTATTTTTGATGAAATTTCCATAGTAGTAGCCATTACTTTCGATAACCAAATAGGTAAAAATGTTTTAATAGGTTGAATTCCTGCTTCTTCTGTTAATAAATTAACAAAATCTCTAAAAGTGACTTCATCGTTGGCTAAAATGTAACTTTCTCCTACTCTACCTTTTTCAATGGCACTAATGATACCATCTGCTAAGTCACGAACATCACAAAGATTAAAGGAACCATCTATACCTGCAGGTAATTCTCCTTTAAGAATTTGGAGTTGAGTTTTTGTGGTTTCACCAATAGCATAATCTACAGGTCCTAAAATACCACTTGGAAAAACAACACAAGCCTTTAAACCATCATTTTTAACTGCATCAATGACCGCTTGAGTTGCCATTGCTTTTGACTGACTATAACATCCAATAACATCATCAGGATTAAAACTTTCTTGTTCTTTTATTTTTTCTCCTTTTGGTAATTCCTTCAAAGCCCCAGTACTTGAGCAATAAATTAATTTTCTACACTTTGGAGATTTACACATTTCAATAATTTTTTTGGTACCTCCAACATTAACATCAATGATTTTTTGATTAAAGGAAGGATCAACAGTAACAATACTAGCAATATGTAAACAAACAAAATCGAATTCCTCTGGAATATCAAAAAGTTTTTGTAAGGATTCCATATCACATAAATCACCTTCAATTATCTCAATTTGTTCTGGTAAATATTTTGTTCCCTTATCATTTGGTAAAACAAAAGCTCTAACACGTTTACCGCTTTCTACTAATTTTCTTGCAACAGTTCCCCCTAAAAATCCTGCAGCACCAGTAATAATATAAATTATATCTCTAACGTTATTATTATTTTCCATTTTTATCTTTATAAAAATTATCTTTTTTTTTTTTTTTTAATTTTTTATTTATACTATATATTATTACTAAAATATAAAATAACTAGAAAAAAAAAAAAGTTAAACCACAAAAAAAAAAAAAAAAATTTAAATTTAAGTATATTTGATTTTATATGTTTTTTCTTTATTTTTTTTAAATTTTTTTTTTTTTTTTTTTTTTTTTTTATTATATTTACCTATGAAATTTTATGATATATTATATTAAAAAAAAAATATATATATATATATATAATTACTAATGATAGTAAACTATTTCACCATTCACTTATTCATTTATATAGAAATTATATAAAAAATTATACATATAAAAATATTCAAAATATCTATAAAATATAAAGTTGTCATATATATAACACCATTAATAATAAATTATTTAAATTTTTAAAAATATCTCAATATCTAAACTTTATTTTATAATTAAAAAAATTAAATGAATAGTAAAATTTTAATTACTTTCTAAATTCAAATTGCTTATAGTTTTAAATAATATATATATATTTTTTATATTTGAATGAGTCCGTGTATATGTTTTTAAAATTAAAAATCACTAACAAAAAAAAAAAAAAAAAAAAAACCATTCCTTATATATTAATAAATAAAATATACCATAAAAAAAATATACATTACATATATATATTAATATATATTAAAGTTAGATAGATTATATATGCTATTTTTTTTTTATAATTTTTTTTTTTATTTTAGAGTTATTGGTATAAGATTAATTTGATATTGAAAGATTCTTTTTGTTTTTTTTATTTTCTAATTTTGTATATATTAAGTATAAATATTATTTAATAATTGAATGATATTTAAATGCTTGAATTTTTGATAAAATAAAAAAAAAAATCAAGTATACATAAAAGAATAGAAATGCAAAATTTTACGAATAATTAATATTATATTTTTATAATTTATTTTTTTTTTAATACTTTATAAAGGTAAAATTAAATATTAATTTTTAATTTCACCTTTATAAAGTATTAAAAAAATAAAATATATATATATATAAAGAATCTTTAAATATCTTAAGTTTAATAATAAATTATTTACACTTTTTTTTTAATATATAAATGAAATAATTAAATATCAAAATAATTAAATTATAAATAAATTATTTAAAATATATTAAAAAAAATTTTTTTAAAATTTTAATTTTTTTTTTTTTTTTTTTTTTTTTTTGAGTTTATTAAATATGCATTTGAATATATTTTCTTTAATAAAAATTGAAAATTTATGTTGATAATCATATGAAAAAAATAAAATAAAAAAACTTTAATACATCAAAAAATTGAATTATCATATTTTAAAAAGATTGATTCTATTTTTTATTCTATTTTATTTTTTATTTTATTTTATTTTATTTTTTATTTTATTTTATTTTTTATTTTAGTTTTTCTTTTTTTAAATTAACAATTTTGGTTATTAAATTTTTATTAAGATAAAAATATAAAAATATTTTAAATTTATATTTATATATATATTATTTTTTTTTATAAATAAAAAATATATCTTAACATCTTTTATATAAATTTAGCAGGATTTTAATTATTTTTATTATCAAATCTTTGATCAAATTTTAATTATTTTCATTAATATATTATGTAATATATAATCAAAAAAGTTAAATTATTTATAGATATTTTCTTTACAAAGTCTATAAAAATAAAGTATGATAGAAAATAATAAATGTATAATTATAGAAATAATATTTATATATATATGTATTTTTTTTTTTTTTTTAATATTTATATAATATAGGATAAAAAATTAGAGCATTTATGTACTAAAAGACAACATATACATATGTTAGCTTTTAAATAATATTTATTATAAATATAGAAAAAAGAATTTCAATTAATATTTTTAAAAATAAAAAGAAATATAAATAATAAAAAAAACTATTAATTATTTTTAAAAAAATATTTTAATTCAGACATTAATCCAGGAAAAATTTTATTATTAAAGTATTTATTCTTTCCATTCATTATTATTAAAAAGATTATTAATAATTATTATCTTTTTTTTTTTTTTTTTTTTTTTTTTTTTTTTTTTTTTTTTTTTTTTTTTGTAATTTTTAATATATACTTATATATATATATATTAAAGTGCATATTTAAAAGCTTATTTTATTAATTAATGATAAAATATATATGTTTTATATTACTATTAATAAATTGTGAATCCATATATAACATAAATAGATTTTTTTTTTTTTTTTTTTTTTTTAAATTTTAAATATTATTAAAATGAATTATTTATTAAATATATTATTACTATTATTAACAAACACACTCACATAAATAAAAGGTTATTATTATTATTAACAAAATATACTAATAATTAATTAATATTAAATAAGTAATTCTCCAAATAAGATGGAATAATTATAGAATAACAGTAAGGCTGTCCAGTAGGGACTATATCCGCCTGTGCTATAGCACACGGAAGTGTTGTGACTACCTTAATATTCCTATGCCTTGAGGGGGGCATAGGGCGGTACACACCGGAAATTAAAAAAAAAAAAAAAAAATGGAATAATTATATTTATATATATTTTAAATTTTAAGTTTATTTAACAATTTTTTTTTTTAATCTTAAAAAAAAAAAAAAAAAAAAAAAAACTTATCATTAAGTATTTTTTCCTCTTTTTTTTTAACCTTTTTTTTTTTTTTAAAAAAAAAAAAAAAAAAAAAAAAAATTAAATACAATAGTTTCTTTAAATATATCATTTATTGATTATTTATAAATAATAAATAAAAAAGGATTAATTTTTATTTAAAAATTCAAAATTTTGAAATTCATTTATTATCTATATAATGATATATATTAAAAATTAGTATTTTATATATGAATTATTTCATATCGTTCCTTTACAGTTTAACATTTAATTAATATTATGAATAAATATATATTTTTTTGTTTAAAAAAATATTACAATTTCAGTGTCCTTATGAAAATCAAAGTTTAACAGATCTATTATTAAATATACTAAGAGAAATTGTTTTTATTTTTATTTTTTTTTTTTTTTTAAAAAAAAAATGAATAAAATAATTAAATATTAGTACAAATAAATAAATAAATATATTTAAATTTTAATACATATATATTATATATTTAATAAATAAATAGTATAAAAAAATTATAATTTTTATAGTAGAAACAAAACTTACAATTTTTTCAAATTAGGAATTTTATAAACAAATTCTGGTATGCTTTTTAAATTAGAACTAAATTCTCTGTTTTTTTTTTTTTTGATATATTTATATATTTAATAATATTATTATAATTTTAATAATTATTATTAGTAGTAGTATTAGTGTTAGTATTATTTTATTTTATTTTATTTTTATTTATAAAATAAGAAAAGAAAAGTTTAAAAAATATTTATATTTTAATATAATTTTAAAAAGAAATAATATTATATATATATATATATAAAAAGAAAAGAAAATTACAATACTGATAGATGAGTAAGATTTTCAACAGAATCAAATGACTTAACTTTGAATTCTTTTTTACCATTAAAGAAAATAAGAGATCTAAATAATATATATATTTTTTTAAAAAAAAAAAAGAACGAAAGAAAAATTATTATAAATTATATAATTATTATACATATTTAAAAAATATTTCAATTTCTTATTTCTATTTTATTTTATTTTATTTTTATTATTATTTTTATTTTTTTTTTTTTTAAAAAAAAAAAAAAAGTCATTATATTTTATATTATTTTAATATTTTCAAGTGTAAATATATGTACAATTGTTCAAGATTGGATAAAGTAGTAATTTCATTGAATTGTTCTTGAGTGAGTACCATATTTTTAATAGTTCTTATATTATTATCATTATTATTTTTTATAAATGATTAAATAGAATAATGAAATATATAGTAGTAGTTAGGTTAATAAATAAAATTTCATACTTTAATAATTTAATTAAAATAACTAAAAAAAATATATATGTAATATTTTATAACTTTATAAATATAAATTTCTTACAATTTTTTAACGTTTCTTAAATTCTTTATCAAGTCATAAGTTAAAACAGTATCATCGTTACTTCCTTGTATTTTACTTTAATATCAAATATTTTGTTTATATTGATATATTTAAAAAATTATTATATTTAAAAATATATATATATATATATATATATTATTTTTATCATATTTTTATAAATTTTTATAAATAATATTTACACAGAAGTTATATTTTTATTATTCTTTAATGTTGCAAATGTAATATTTTTATTAAAACCAGGTTTAAAGAATGACCTAAATTTATTAAATAAATAAAAAATAATATAAATAATAAATTTATCTATTGGTGTATAAAACAATATAAAATAATTTAATATAAAAATATTTTTGTTAAAATTTAAAAATAAAAAAAAAATTACAATTCTTCAAGGTTTGGTAAAGAAGCTATTACTTCAATATTTTCTTCAGATATGTTACTATTAATAAAATTTCTTTATAATTATTTTAATAATATTAATGTATAATGTAATTATTATTAATAAATTAAAATATATCTATATATTAATACTCAATATATTAAAAATAAATATAATTCAAAATATAAACAATATTATTTCAAATTACTAACAATTTCTTTACAAAAGTTAATTCTTTCAAAACATAATTATCTATATAGCCTTTATAACTTTGAATTGTCCTTTGATAATGTAATATAATAATTAATATAATACATTCATACAAAATGAATTATATATAAATAAATAAATTAATATTTATATATTTGAAATAATTATTTATTTAAAGTACTAAAAGAATTATAAAAAATATATGTATATAAAATAAATTTTAAAATAAAATTTACATTGAATTTAAATTATTTAGTTTTGAGATTCCTTTAAGTAAACTACAATTTCCCTTTTCTTCCATAAAAGTACTATTTTTTTTTTTTTTTTTTTTTTTTTTTTAAGAATATTTACATATAGTAATAATTATTTATTAGTTTCCTTAAGTATATATACATGTATATTAGTATTTATATTTAAAAACTTACAAGTCATTGATTGAATTAAATGAAAAAATTAAGTTTAAATCATTTTTTGTAATTTTACCATTGTTATATATTTCACTTTTTTTTTTTTTTTTTTTTTTTTTTTTTTTTTTTTTTTTTTTTTTTATAATTGTAATTTATTGAAATTAAGTATAAATATAAAATTATAAAATATATAATTAATAAATTAAACTTTATTATAATATTTTATATTAAATATAAAATAATATAATTACATTGAAGTAACTTCATCAAAATCATTAATTTCACAACCAGTAATTATATTTTCACTATCATTTATTTTATTATAAATTTCTTCACAGTCATCTATATATGAAGCTAATGAAAGTGAAGTGAAAAATGCACATATAGTTCCCTTAAGTATTGTTTTTAAATGCATTTTATAATAGGTATATTTTTTTTTGTTTTTTTTTTATTTTATTTTATTTTTTTTTAAATCTTCGTTTTTTCCTTTTTTTTTTTTTTTTTTTTTCCTTTTTTATTTATTATTATTTTCTTTTTATCTTTTTTATTTTTTATTTTTATTTTTTTTTCCTTAACTTTTTACTTATTTTATATAATTTTATAAACAGTTTTACATAGTTATAAAAATTTACAAATCGAATAATCCAAAACTTCATACAAAAACATAAAAAAAAAAAAAAAAATTAAAATTTAAATAAATATTTATTGAATTAAAATAGAATGTTACACCAAATAAAAAATTCAATTTTTTTTTTTTTTTTAAAAAAAAATAATTAAAAACTGAAATAATTAAAAATTGAAATAATTAAAAATTGAAATACAAAATGAATAAATTCCAATAAAAAAAATTTTTTTATTTTGAAACATTATCAAAATGTTTAAAAAGTTTAAAGTTAAATTTGATCTCTTTTTATTTTTTTATTATTATTTTTTTTTTTATAATTTTATATATATAAAATTAATTTATTTTTATTTGTTTATTATTATTTTTTTTATAAATTTAATTATTTTATAGCTAATTAACTATATGAAATATTTAAACAAAAAAAAAAAAAATTTTTTTATATTTTAATAATTAAATAAAAATTATGAAAAAACTTTATATTTTATTATATTTTATTATATTTTATTATATTTTTTATTTTATTTTATTTTATTTTTTATTTAATTAAGGGAATATAGTCATAAATCATCATCTATAGTACTATTTTTTTCTTGTTTCATAATTAATAAATTTTTTCATTGTGACTAAGACTGGTATTCTTATCAATACTTTTACCAGTACTATTACTAGCATTATTACTACTACCTACTATCATCAATGTTACTGTTCATATTAATAATACTGTTATTACTATTACCATTATTTATTAAAATACTATTAATATTGTTACTATTTAGCATGTTATTATAATTAATCATATTATAATAATCAATATTGAAGTTATTCATATTATTCATAAAGCCATTATTATTAATATTATTCATAGCATTATTATTATAAAAGTTATTTATTATTAATAATACCACTATAAAAATTTATTATACTAATGCCCATGAAGTTATAATAATTTCTACTGTTATAATTAAAACTACTTATAGTATTATTAATATTACTATTAGTAATATCAAAAGTATTACTATTGTTATCATTATTATTAATGATATTATTATTATTATCAATATTGTTATTATCATTATTATTATGTTCATTATTATTATTGTTATTATTGTTGTTGCTAACATTATTTTGATATTAATATCAAAATTTTCTGCGTCTATAATTGGTTTTTCATTAGTACTAGTTATTGGAAAAGGATTAACAGCACTTTTATTATAAACAATAAAACGTTTACTACCATTTCATAATCCTTCATCTTTTTCTTTATATTTTTCAATCATTTTTACTATGACTAATAAAATAAAATGAATAAAGACACTATCCACAATAATAATTATTGTTTTTGAACTGAAATATCCATCAAAATCATCATATTCAATATCCATATTATATTATATCTTATATCAGAAATTTCATCAACAATACATTCCTTGAAACTTCCTTTACCCGGAATATTTTTACAGATTTTTTCTTTTATATCATTTAATATCAGTAAAACTAAATTAAATTCTTCAATTTATTTACAAAAATTAATAATTTTTGTTTTTAATTGTAGATAATTTGAAATATTACTTTAAAAAAAATTCAATGGTTGAATATATAAATATATTTTTTTTCAGAATATATAAATTAATTAAACATAGAAGTAAAAAAAAAATTTTTTTTTTTTTGTTTATATAAAAAATTAAAAACAATTTTTAGATAAAAAAAAAAAAGAAAGAAAAAAATTGTAACACCTCTACAGTTGAGATTTTAAAGTTAGAATTTAGTAAACTTTTCATATTTGTTCCTTAAATATAACTATTTTCAAATAAAAAAATATTTTTTCTTTTTATATATAATTTATTTTATTAATATTTTTCATTTTAATAAAATTAGTAATATTAAAATAAAAATTATATATACTTTCAATTTCTTTAATTTTATATCATTAATTTTTGAAGGAATTTTATCAATTTTTATATTGTTACAAGAATCACTATTAAAATTTTAATCATAACAATAATTAAAATGTTAGTAAATTTAATAAATAATTATTATTATTATAATAAAATTTTTATATAATCTCTATATTTATTTTTAATATTTTTTTTCATTATAATTTCTTTTTTAACAAAAAAAAAAACTAAAAAAAAAAAATATCATATTTTACATTGTAGAAAATTTTTGTTAATTATACTAAAAGATGGTTATCGAATAAATTATTGGTTTCATAGCTAAGTGAGTATTGTATAGATTCACGATGTTATTTTAAGATAAAAATAATATTAAAAATAAAAAAAATTTTAGTACAAGATAAAATAAATATAATATAGGTATATATACATAAAATTAAAATATATATAAAGGCATGAGAATATTTTAAATTTATAATTATTAATATATAGTTTAATTGTTATATATATATATTTAAAATTGCTCTAAAATTTTAGCTGAATCATTAGAGAAAATGAAGTAAATTGATTATTTCTTACTTCACTATTATATATATATATATATATATATGTTTATATATACCTTTTTTTTTTATTTATAATATTTATAAACTTTCAAAGTTCTTTGATAAATATAATTTATATGAGAAATTAATTAATTTATTATTTCTCAAGTATTTAATAGTTATTTTTTTTTTCAAATTTTTTAAATTTTAAATATTACATTATTTATCTTTATTATTATTATTATTATTATTATTATTATTATTATTATTATTATTATTATTATTATTATTATTATTTTTAATTTCTAAGTTAATAAAAATATATTTTCTAAAAAAAAAAAAAAGAATTAAACTTATAAAATAATTATAATCGTTTAACAGTGAATTGGATTGGGAATTAAAATAATAATAAATTCATAGCTATTGTATTTTTTTCTTTCGAAGAGTTACAAAATATATATATATTTTGTATTGTATTTATTTCATTCGGATTTACAATCTAACAGAAATAATTCAAATTGTTAGTAAATTGAATTAATAGTATTTAATATCTTTAATATTTTATCATATAATTATTGGTGAATAATTAAAATAATAATAAAAATACTTTTTTTTTTTTTTTTTTTTTTTTTTTTTTTTTTTAATAATGAAAGCATAAAGAATATTAAATAACAAAAGTATATTAATAAATTTGGAAAATTACATGAGTTGACAATTGTACCAAAAAACATTCATTACGAAATGTTTTGATTTTTTACCATTACCCTCATAAACATATGAGTTTAGTCTTTTTTTTTTTTTTTTTTTTTTTTTTTACAGCAGCAATTATTGCGAATTTTAATCTTCATTTATTTATTCATTTATTAATTTCATGAATATTTTTTTTAAAAAAAAAAAAAAAAAACACAGCGTTAATAAAAAAAAAAAATAAATATTACTTGTTCAATAAGAACATAATAATAATTAAAATAGTAACCAGAAATAAAAAAGTAATATTCAAAAATAAAGCGTAAAAATAAATTCAGAAAAAAGTCCATAGGCAATGAACCTTATCTCCTTATGGATTAGGGTTTGAATTGACTATTTGAAAGAAATTATGGTCTTCTTGGGCCCTGCTAACCTGTTTTACTACATTTTTCAGTATTGATGTTCCTGATTAGTTTGCGTTTATACATTCGGAATAGTAACCCTTGTTGAGATCGCCCTTTCTATGAACAGAAACTATTGATGCGTTATTCCATGATTTTGGGAAATTCACCATTCCAAATACGACTGATTAAGGCTTTGAGACATTTAAATCCAGATGAAATATTACTATTATTATCACTTGATCCTTCTGAATCATCTTTACAAGGAATCAAAGCTTTGAAGAATTCCATTGGAATACCATCAGGACCACAAGCTTTAAAGTTAGGAGTGGAGGAGATTGCTTTGCAAATTTCTTCATCGCTAATACCTTGGTTAATATCCCATTCTTGTTTATTACTTTTACAACAGGGACAAAAATTAGGACACATTTGATCTATTATTTTTGCAGCTTTAGCAATTCTAGCATCTAATCTATATCCGCTTCGTGCTCTCAATAGCCAATAGAAACCATATGAAAGATCAGGATATTCATAATAAAGTTTTATAAAATTTGATGTTTCTTCGAATCTGTTTTTGTCATAAAATTCAGCTTTTATAGAATTGATTTTCATATCTCTTTTCCAATAAAAATCCTTGATTTTATTATTGTTATTACCTCTTTTCTCTAGTTTACGTTTAAGAGTTCTACTTTCTTTTGTCCATGTATATTTTCTAGATTTTGGAATATTATTAACTAAATAGGAAATAATACAATTTGAATCTTTCCATTTATCAAAACATTTGACTTGAGACAAAGCACACTTAGCTGACAATGGAGGAATATTTAAATCTTTTGAAATAGAATATACATTGATAAAAGATTTGGCTTTTTGTAAACCTGCAACCCATCTTAATCCTTTATTAATTAATTTCTGAGTATTATTTATTCTCGCTTTATTGGAACCAAGTAAAGGCGCAAAGTAAGAGACTTTACTAAGTACATAAGAGTTAATTATAATTTTCTTAAATGGAATAGGAATTTTGGAATTTGAAAGAAATTTACTAACAGAAAAGAGAGCTTTAGTAACTTTAGAGTTAAGAAATTTAATAATAGGGTTCAACGATAAGCTTTTATCAAATGGTATACCTAAATAGGTATAACATTTAGTTATTGGGATTGGTTGACCAGCAAGATAAAGAGTAGGATCTCTTTTATTTTGAAAAAGAGGTGTGTCTGGTCGAATCACCATCGTTGCACACTTGTTAATTCCAAAATTCATCATATTAAATTTAGCCCATTCATTTACCTTCTTAAACATTTTTTTTAACTTAGTTCTTGATGGTGAGCATAGAACAATATCATCTGCAAAGAGTCCACCACAACATCTAGATTTGCCTAAAGGAATTCCAAGTTCTGAAAAATCATTAAAAATGTCATTAATAAAAAGATTGAAAAGAATTGGTGATAGTGGACAACCTTGTCTAACTCCTTTCATAATATTAAAAGATTCCGAATATTGATCATCAATTTTTAACATTGGCTTTGGAAGTCAAATATAGATTTTTTATAAATTGATAACATTTACCTCTAATACCTAAAGCATTTAATTTATATAAAATATTACCTATTGGAACAGAATCATATGCCTTTTTTAAATCTAGAAAAGCAAGGTAAGTTTCTTTATTATCATTTTTACGCCTTTGACAAATTTCTCGAATTGAAATAAATAAACTAACACATTCTTCTTTAGTACGAAATCCAAATTGCTCTGGCCTAATAAAATTATTTTTAGGTCCATATTCCGAAATTCTTTTGGAGACTATTTTCGAAATGAGTTTAATACCATTGTTAATCAGAGAGGTACCTCGATAATTGTCACAATCAGATAGATCATCTCCTTTTTTTAGGAAAAGATATAATACTTGCTTCATTCCAAGTACTAGGAAATTCTCCATTCCAAATTCTTGAGTATATCTTCTGTAAACAATTTAAACCAGAAGCAGAATTATTTACTGAATTTTCGTCATCCGGAGGAATTAAAGCTTTATAAAATTCAATAGGAATTCCATCCGGGCCTGAAGCTTTATAATTTGGAGTAACTAAAATTGCTTCTTTAATTTCTTCTATACTGATGTCTTGATTTTATATCCCATTCATTGTGTCTCGTATACCTAATTGTACCATTGGAAAATTTATTAGACCATTCGATTAATGCACTATTGATATCAGAATGACTACCTCTTTTCTCTAGTTTACGTTTAAGAGTTCTACTTTCTTTCGTCCATGTATATTTTCTAGATTTTGGAATATTATTGGGCAACGGTAGATTCAACGGAATACCATTTCATCATCAATCTAAAAATTCGACAAATTAAAGGTATTACGTTTGTTAGAAACTCCACAATCCCCATAAAATACGGAACAGTCGACCAAGTTGAACCTTGTTTAAAAGTATTGCCAACTAATTGTCTTTGTTCCCCATCATAACCTTGAGCACTCAATATTAAATGATCTTTAATGATTTAAAAAAATAAAAAGTTTAAAAAAAAAAAAAAAAAAGATAATTAATTAAAAAAAAAAAAAACTAAAAAAAAAAAAAAAAAATCTCACAAATTAGGATATTATATATTTTAGGTACACTTCAACGATTAAAAATAAAAAAAATTTTTTTTTTTTTTTATATTTATATTTAAAATAAATATTTATTTTTATTGTATTTTTTTTTTTTTTTTGTTTTAATTTTATTTTACATAATATTAAAAAAATTTTTTTTTTAATATTTAACTATTTAAAAAAATTAATTTTTTTTTATTTTTTATTTTTTATTTATTTTATGGGTATATATATTTTATTAATATATATTAATTAGATAAATCTTTTTTTTTTTTTTTTTTTTATTTTTATTATTTTAATTAATTACTTATTTATATAAATTTTTATTATATATATTTTTAATTTAGATATTAAAAAAAATTATTTTTTTTATTTATATTTCAAATTAATTGGATTTTATTTAAAGATTTCCTAAGACTATACCAAAGACAACAGCGACAACTGAAATTAATAATTTACTACTTGCTTCCATTGTACGTGGAGCAGCAGAGTAGGTATGAGCAGCATAACTACTTGTTCCACTGTGAGTATTACTTGGGGCGTTAGTGGTACCAGTGTAACCTTGAGAGTAACCATTGTCATAGTAACCATTATCATAGTAACTGGTATCGTATCCAGTGTTGTAGTAGTAACCATTATCATAACCAGTACCATAATAACCGTTGTTGTAATAACTTGGATCATAGTTGTTACCGTAGTAACTCCAGTCACCATAACCATAACCGTAACCTGAATTACCGTAGTAATTGTTTACATCATAATTTCCATAGTTATTGTAATCGTCGTAACCACTGTAACCATAACTGTAACCATTGTAGTTATCATAAAGACTAAAATCTCTGTTTTTAATATCAGCACCTTCATATGTCTTACTCTTAGAATCTGGATTACCATTCTTAGCATTGGTGGAAACATAATCAGCTTCGGTACAGTTCTTTGGAGAATTCTTACAGAGAGCATTTGGAACATCACATAAACCAGTTTCTTTGAAGGCACAACCTCTAATGTTGGATAAATATGGAACATAACCAGTTAAATCCTTGTTGCCTTCAAAATTGCTGTTTTTATTAATAATAATAATTTTTTTTAATAAAGAAATTTTTATATATAAAATAAAATTTAAAATATTAGAAATGTTTATTTAAAAAAAATAGATACATTTAAATAAAATAATATTATACTATTAAAAAAAAAAAAAAACTTTTTCCAATTTTATTAAATAAATATTTAAAACTAGTTCAAATTATTTATATCTATACTTTTTATATTATTAATGATAATAATATTAAATTAAAAAAAAAAAAAAAAAAAAAAAAACTTACATTTGTTCGAGATTTTCTAAGTTTTTACATTCGAATGGAATAGTACCCTTTAACTTGTTCTTAGATAAATTTCTATAATTTTATAAATATTTTTATGTAAGATAAAATATACATATATTAATAATCTACTACTAATAATAAAATAGCAATTTTCTTTTTTTATCTTTATTTTTATTTTTAATTTATATAATAATTACTGCTATATCTATATCCATATCTATCTATCAAAATATATTTACATATATATAATATATTTTTAGAACTTACAAGTTCTTCAAAGTTTTAATAGAACAAACAGCTTTTGGGAAAGAACCCTCAATATTGTTGTGAGCTAAATCTAAATAAGTTAAATTCTTTAAATTACTAATTTTATCGATAAAACTGTTAATATCTCTAGTCTTGTTAACATTGTTAAATTTAATTTCATGAATGTTCTTATCAGCATCACAACGAATACCGTTAAAATCACAACACTTATCAACCTTAAAAACCTTTCTTAAGTCTTCATTGAAATACTTAATAGCTTTTTCTAAGTATTCACAATCAGAAGTTGCCTTAACCTTTGAGCCTAATAATAAAACGGCAACAACGGTACTTAATAAATTCTTTTTTAAAAGTTGCATTTTCATAATTATTCTTTAAAAATTAAATAAAAAAAAAACTAATCTAAATTAATTATTAATATTTTAAAAAAAAATTAATTTTTTTTTATTGAAAAAAAAAAAAAAATTTTTTTGCTACTTAAAGTATTTTTTTTCTTTATATAATTTTATTTTTCCATTATCTTTTATAATTAATTTTAAATAAGGAATAATAGTTTATTGTAAAAAAAAAATAAAAATAAAAAATAAATTATAATAAATTATTAATAAATAATAATACTAACATAAAAAATTATTAATAATAATACAAACATAAAAACTAAATAAAAATTATGATTAGTAATAAAAAAATTATGATTATGATTATTATGATTATTATTATTATTAAATAAATAAATAAGTTTATGATTTAAATTTTTTTATTTTCTATATATTATAATATATGATTTATATATTATAAATATTAATGTTATAATAAATTAAAATATATAAATGAATAAAGCGCTTTTAAAATTTTGAATTTATTTTTATTTTTATTTTACTCCCTTTTTATTTATTTATTTATTTATTTATTTATTTATTTATTTATTTATTTTTGTTTCATTTTTTCAATTATTTAAATATTTTGTCATATTTTTAAGCCTTTTTTTTTTACCATTTTATATAAATTTTATTTCATAGAAAAATAAAAAAAATATATAAAAAATGAGTAAAAACTTTAATTTCATTGGTTTAAATTTATCCTATTTTAATAGTTTAATCTATTAAAGATTTAAATGTAATTAGTTAATCTATTACATATATTATAATATATGAATATATAATATGAATTTAAATTAAATAATCCATAACAATTGAATTTGAATTAAATTTAAATATATTATTTTATATATGCATGCAAAAATAAATAAAGCATGAATTGAATTGAATAAAATTCGAAGATGTTTGAATTATATAATATTTATATTATATAAATGTATATAATATTTATATAATATTTATATTATATAAATGTATAAATGTATTTATATAATATTTATAGAATAAATATATATTTAAAATTTATTGTTCCATAGATTAAATGTACAGATAATAATAAATAAAAATAAATTAAAATTAAAATTAAAAAAAAAAATAAATAAAAAATTGTGTTTCTAAAATATATTAAAATTAGTTTTGAAGGTCTTAACACAGATAACGAAGAATTTAAAGTTTCATTTTTTTTTTTTATTGAATTTTTCCTATCAATAAAAAAAAAAGAACTGCACAAAATTATTACAAAAATAAATAAATAAATTAATAAATAATTAAATAATTAAATAATAAATAATTAAATAATAAATAAATCAATAAATAATAATTAAATCAATAAATAATAATTAAATCAATAAATAATAAATAAATCAATAAATAATAAATAAATCAATAAATAATAATTAAATCAATAAATAATAATTAAATCAATAAATAATAAATAAATCAATAAATAATAAATAAATCAATAAATAATAAATAAATCAATAAATAATAAATAAATCAATAAATAATAAATAAATCAATAAATAATAAATAAATCAATAAATAATAAATAAATCAATAAATAATAAATAAATCAATAAATAATAAATAAATCAATAAATAATAAATAAATCAATAAATAATAAATAAATCAATAAATAATAAATAAATCAATAAATAATAAATAAATCAATAAATAATAAATAAATCAATAAATAAGTGAGTATTTATTAATAAATAATAAATAATAAATAATTGAATAATAAATAATAAATAATAAATAATTGAATAATAAATAATAAATAATAAATAATTGAATAATAAATAATAAATAATAAATAATAAATAATAAATAATAAATAATAAATAAAATAATAAATAATAAAATAATAAATAATAAATAATAAATAATAAATAATAAATAATAAATAATAAATAATAAATAATTAAATAATTAAATAATAAATAATAAATAATAAATAATAAATAATAAATAATAAATAATAAATAAAATAATAAATAATAAATAATTGAATAATAAATAATAAATAATAAATAATTGAATAATAAATAATAAATAATAAATAATAAATAATAAATAATAAATAATAAATAATAAATAAAATAATAAATAATAAATAAATCAATAAATAATAAATAAATCAATAAATAATAAATAAATCAATAAATAAGTGAGTATTTATTAATAAATGATAAATAAATAAGCGAGTATTTATTAATAAATAATAAATAATAAATAATTGAATAATAAATAATAAATAATAAATAATTGAATAATAAATAATAAATAATAAATAATTGAATAATAAATAATAAATAATAAATAATAAATAATAAATAATAAATAATAAATAATAAATAATAAATAATAAATAAATCAATAAATAATTAAATAATTAAATAATGAAATAATGAAATAATGGAAGGTTGTGTAGTTAATCCAATTAATGCAATTGTTGAACCTTATCGTGCTATAACGTCGCAACATAATTAAATAAATAAAGATTAATATTAAAATAAAAACAATCTTTTTAATAAAACAATATGTGTTTAATAATAAAACATATTTTACTTTAAATTTCTTTAATTTTTCTTATTTTGTTTTTTTTTGTATTTATACTTTTATTCACTTCTACAAAATTTAATTTTTGTAGATTAAGAATATTAGATATAAATCAATTATATACATCATATGTATAAAGGAAATAAAAGATATAAAAAAATTTAAATAATTCTATAAAGTAAAAGTTTAGATACCACTTTTTTAATATTTTTAAAACAAAACATTCAACTAAACATTAAAATAATGAAAAAAAAAAAAAAAAATAAAGATAAAAAGTAAAAAATTAAAATTTTTTTATTAATTTTCAAAAAAAAAAAAAAAAAAAAATTATATATATACATATATAAGAAATAATTATATTTATTTCATGTGTTTTTCATTGTTTTAGAAATAAATAATAAAATTAAAGTATTAATTGATGATTATCTTCTAATATTTATAATAATACAGGTTTAATTTATTTAGAAAGAATTTTATAACTTTTATCTATCTTTATTTAAACACTTTATTTATTTCTTGTATTTAAACTAATACAAATAACTCTTATCTATTATTTCTTGTCAAAACATAAAGAAAAAAAGAAGCCTTTTTTTTTTTTTTTTTTTTTATACTTTTATTTTTCATCATTTCTTTTTTTAGAGTAACTATTGCTAAGCCATCTAACTTTCTACATTATGTGTAACATACATCTCTATGTTCTACGTTGTTTCGTTGTTACGTTGTTATTCTCTAATATAATGTATTACATTAATTAAAATTAATACAAAGTCACTTATTTGTTTCATAATTAAAAATATGTGTTTGTACTACATATATTCATGTAATAAAATCATAATTATTTTAAAATATGACTATTATGATTTTTGACACATGGAATATCAAAGTAATTAATTTTTTAATAGATTAAAAAATATGAAAGGTGTAAGGAGTAATTTTTAATAGAGTATTTGTAAATATAGATGAAAAAGAAGAAAAAAAAAAAAAAAAAAAAAGAACATGTAATAAAATTAGAGAGAAAAAGAAGAAAAGAAAAAAAAAAATTGAAAGACAGTGTTCATAGTGTTCATACCAGCTATTCCTATTTCTGATAATCTTCTGTAAGCTAATTCCTTCTCTAATATTCAATATTTTATCCTCTATATGAGCTGGAATATTAATGATTGAAACTATGAAAAAATGTGACAAACTTATTCTTTTTAATTTAATTTATATTTCTATTTGTATTTGTCTTCAAGAAGTCGGTAATAGTTCATTCCTGAATTCTTTCTCTAATTTCTCTCTATTTCTCAATCATTATAGAACAGTTCTGAGACGTATCGACATGAAAATCCCTGGTATGTATGGCCTTCATATTGGTATTTACAATTCCTGTCAATTTACAAAAAATAATTTAAAATATGGATATATATTCTTAGTAAATAAAGTTCATTAGGAAACATTTACATCCCCAGAAAAAATAAAAAATAAATAAAAAAAAAAAAAAAAACATAAAGATTCTATAAAGATAAAGCAAAAACTGATTTTTGCTAATTAGCTCAAGAAATCATTAGAATAACCCTTCTGTTATTGTGGGTGATGTCAACATGACTAAACAGCAACTTAAAAGATCTCATTCTTAGAAGTTCTCCTCAATAGTTTGTTGTAGAAATGGTTGATTAACCAATTTACTAGGTCAAATGGTGGAAAGAATTTCTATATTGATTTTATAGTGGCAAATGATAAATTAAGAGATTACCTGATAACTGCTTCTATATGCAACTCTTTTAATGATATCTCTAACCATTTACCACTTATTCTTTCTTGTAAAAATAAACATCGCTTGATGATTTTATAACGACCCCACCAGGAAAGAAAATTAAATGATCTAATCGAATTTTGTATAGGATAAACATGAAGCAATTTTCTTTCATAATAAATTCACATGTTTACTGGATGAATTTGAAAATAATGATATTATGGAGATCTAACATAATGATAAAGAAACTTCATGTTACAGCTAATGAAGTAGGAGATGAAATTCAAGCAAGAATTCCTAAAAGATCTTCAGTGTTCATCAATCCATTGCTCTGCTTACATTAAGAAACTTTCTCGTGAATGGCATATATTTTATAAAAGGATAAAAAATTTTTTACTTCAAAAAGATATATATCTTATCTTCAAACATTCTGTGATCTCGCCTAAGAATACAGGGCTCTTTCTGATTATATCATCAGTATTAAAAGAAATATTAGGATAATTAGAAAAACGTTATGAAGAACTAGCTTCCGATATAATAGGACACGGCTTTAACAAAAATTATTGGAAAGGAATACTAAACAATTCTTCTTCTTCTCCTCAGGCATCATGGGACATTAATAAACCAATTTTAATGTCTCAAATTCACTCTATACTATTCTTTCAACAAAAAAAGAAAAAAAAAAAAGAATAACAAATCATCTTGGTTTTGATGGGACAGATACCGAAAAAAAAAATATTTTTAAAGCATTTTTCAACTCTGAGAGTGTCACGTCTTCTCAGAAGGATCCCTAAGCAAGAAAGTAGTTATTCCGATGGCACAAAATTTCTATTTTTTTTTTTTTTTTTTTTTTTTAATTATTTAATTTAATTTGGGATGGTGACTTTCCTTGATGAATAAAATTCGCTTTCTTTTATTTCCATTTTGTAAAAGAGGAGTGATATGAAAAATTTAATTCATTTAATTCATTGAAAATACACCACTACAATAAATATTAATTTCTTAAAATTTTAATTGTTCTTAAAATATAATCAATTTTTAAGCTTTATAACTAATAAAGTTACTCAATATTTAATTTATTATATAAATGATTTGTAATAAAAATACTATAACACAACAATAGAAAACCCTCTTTTTTTTTTTTTTTTTTTTTTATAATTAATTTATTTCAAGAACCAATATTATTTTATTTACCTATTGATTTTATTATGTTTATTGTATTAATGATAATACAAAAAAAATAAAAAAAAAAATAAAAATCTTCTATTTATATTTTTTTCGATAGAAAAAAGATCAATTTCTAAAGTATTTTAGCTAATAAAAGAGTTATAAACTTAGAATAAAATTAAATATTAGACATAAAAAAAAAATCTTCCACCTCCAAGACCAGCCACATTTCCCAATTACAGATGTCCCAGGTAAACAATAACTTTTTGATTATCCTTGACACATTTCTTAGAAAGGGGATCTTTCTGTTTAAAATAATTAACCGTGATATTTCACTCATTACTGTGGGATTAAAGATTCTGTCAAAAATTGTCACAAAAAAAAAAAAAAAAAAAAAAAAAAAAAAAAAAAAAAAAATATATATAATAATTTTCAGAATTATTAGATGGGAATAATTTGGTTTCAGAAATATAGATGAATGTATTAGTTTATTTTGACTCCATTGATGAAATTTGCCAAAAGAAAAAAAAAAAAAAAACTTTATGATCAATTTACCTTCCTTGCATTTCTTGACCTCAAAAAAAAAAAAAAAAAAAAAAAAGCTTATAATTCAATTCTAAATTTATGAAATCTATTTATAAAACTTAATAATATTGATATCCGTGGTTAGTGTCTTCAGTTCACTACTCATCTATACCTTACTTCGGAAGCTCTTGCAAACTTTAATGGTAAAACTTTCAAAAAGAATTTTAATTAAATCCATCGTGATGTTCGTCAACGATGTTCATCATCATCTATTTTTATTTAATATATTTATCAATGGCATATTTGATAAATACAAGAGATATGGTGTATTGATTGAAAGAAAAAAGGGTTTGTATTTGTAGTGGTCTATTTGCTGAATAATATCTCATATCTTATGAATACTACGGAATTCCTTACTAATGTAGTGCCTATTGGGATTAATAATTCTTTTTTTTTTTACACTATTCTCAATTTGTATAAAATTAGACAGATCGTTGTTAAGAGCCTCAACGTCAAAACGATAAAACAAAGAAAAAATTCTGATACAGCTTCGAATAATGATTTTTATCCATTTGAAGTAATCATCGATGAATGGGAAGAGATTGAGGCCATTTTCGTCGTTGAATCTTATAATGTAATTTTTCAATATTATTACTGTAAATAATCTCATGTATTTTATTTTCATTTCATGTATTTTTTTTTTAAAAAAAAAAAATATTATTAAATAAAGTTTATTACTAGTCTAATAAAAAAAAAGAAAAAAAAAAAAAAAAGATAGTTTACATATTGCTAAAAATACCATAAAAGCTTATGATCTTATGATTGTATTTTTGATTCTAAAGTCCAAAGAAATATTCAAGTACCATAAAGCACATCATGAATTGTGTTTTCAACCTTTACACTCCAAAAATAAGAAAATCTAGATAGGACGCAGTTCCCACTAATTTACCAGACAGTTATGATCATGGTAGAATTATTTGAGGTTACAGACATATTGACATATATGGTGTTGATAAATTAATTGAATGGAAAAAAAAAAAGCAAGATATAAACTTTCAATTGGAATAACACAATGACAGAAGAAAACATGGGTATTCCAGAAGAATTTGCAGAACAAATCTAGACACTTTAAATGAATTAGAAGCTCTTGGTCAAAAGATAGGAATAACATTATTTCAAAAACTAGCAAACTAGTACCAAAGAAGCCATTCAATGGATTAAATTTAGATATATTGCAGGCGTTAAAGAATCAAGGTGAAATAGACATAGCCATGTCATTGGGAAACGTGTTGATTGTTTCATTAATATTTATATTGAAAATGATATTATGAAAGGAGGATTCGTAACAGAAGCTCACGAATAAATAGATCAATTAATTATTAAAATTGGATTAGTTCGTCATTTGTGTGTTCCATATTATAATGATGTATTTGTAAAAGTTCCCAATAACGAATCTAGTGAGAGCAATAATATCAAATAATTAGATTAACAGGATTACAACAACAACATCAATAATATGAAAAAAATAAAACATATGAAAATAATATTTATAAAAAATAAACAAAATGTAAACAATGATAACAATAAAAAAAAAAAACACCGACAAACACAATGATAACAATAGAATTAATAATGATATCAATTATAGTAATAATACCTACCATTGTCAATAAAAATTAATGATAATACAACAAATAATGATTCCACAAACTAGATAAATATTAATCAGCACAATAACTCAAATATTATTGATAATGAAATTTTACAACCTGACAGAAAGTGACAAAAAAAAAAATATGACTAGGACTCAGAAAAAAAATTAATACTATTAATATTAATAATAAATATAAATATAAAGAGAACAAACCAATCTCATGATAAATCTATTTTTTTTTTTTTTTTTAATTTATTATCTTTTATTTTTTGTTTTTTATTCTTTTTGGAAGTTAAATAAAGTTCTTTAGGGCTTAAAGCAAGCAGGGAAAGAGCGGAACAATAAGCAAAACAAGGAATTAATTAAAATAGGATTCAATAGATTAAAATGTAAGCTATACGTATAAACTAAAAAAAAAAAAAAAAAAAAACATGAAAAATGAATTAATATGTATTCTTTCAGTATACGTTGACGATATACTTATATAGCTGAAACTATACATAAAATAAATAAAGTAAAAAAGTAAAAAAAAAAAAAAAAAAAAAGAATAAGAATCAATTCAACAAGGGGTTTAATATCAAAGATATTGGTGATGTGAATTTCATTATTGGTATAAAAAATTTAATAAAATTATGGATGGGTATATTCTCTATCAATCAAAATATGTAAATGATATTTTAAATAAATTTATTATTAATTATAAGAAAAAGATTTTTTTTTAAATATCTTCAATATACAATAAAATTATGGTAAAAAAAAAAATTCAAAAAACAAAAAAAAAAAAAAAAGGTAATTTAAATTGAAAAAAAAAAAGTCTTTGGGAATATAGACGCCGTAACACGGGCAATTCAAGTACAAAAAAAGACTAACTTCTAGATTTCTAAATGATATTAGGAAATATTCCAACAAATTGGTATTCCAAACTACAATAATGTGTTTCTACCTTCCCCTCCACCGCTGAAGCTAAATATTGTAGCTTGAGGGAAAGAACTTTAAAATATTCTTTATGGTATAAAAAAAAAATTTTTTTTTTTTTTTTTTTTGAATGGATTTAAATATAAATATCAACTTCATTACAATATTTTGTGGATAATAAGGCTTCAATACTTAATAATATATTTTAAGGTAAAAATAAAGATATGATATTACAGCATTTCATCCAACATTGATGATAATTTGTACTACAAATAAAGTGTATAAATTATTAAATTTAAAGAAAATTATTTATTTATTCATTAAAATAATAATACTTTATATATGTTATGGTATGAGGAAAGTAACAAAATTTTTAATGTAATAAATGATACTAATACTATTATTAATTAATCTAGCTTTATTAAAAAATTTTTATAACAAATAATAATGTAATATAATAACCTATTTATTTAAATTTAAATAAATGATCTTTTTCTAATTTATTTTAGTATTTGTATATATAATTTTGGAATTTTAAAAATATTATATAATTTATATAATAACTAAGAGAAAAAAAAAAAAAGATTATAATATTTATTATTAATAAAAATATATTTTTATTTTTATAGCTATCATTTTCTTTATCCAATTTTAGAAAGAAAAAAATAAAATTATTGATTTTAGATAATACGATATTAATTCACCCTAAAATTTAAAATATTAAATAAAATATTAAAAATAATTTATAACATAAATTGTTTTTATTAAATACATATATAAATATATAAATGTAAATATATTTATTTTTTTTTTATTTTATAACTTCATTATAAAATAAAACCAAAAAAAAAATATTATATATATATATTTATATATTTATAATTTATAATATAATATGTAACTTTTAATAAGAATAATAAAAAAAAATAATCTATAAATAAATAAATTAATGAATAAATAAATACATATTTAACTACAAAAAAAAAATATATATATATATATATATATATATATATATATATAAATCAAATAATTAAATCATTATAATATTATATGTAAATTCTTATTCTAAATAGATTTACTCTCTTATAGAGTATATCTAGTACATTTATAAAAATATCAAACAAGTTATTTTAATATTTTTATTTATGATAATTTTTTTTTTATATGATTATTTTAAGTGATGAAAATAAAACAATAATATAATAAAATATAATATAATATAGGATAATACAATAAAAGATATAAATATAATTACAAGTATTCAAAGTCTTCCTCTAAAACTATTTCATCCACTTTTTTTTTTTCTTTTAATTTTTATTTAATTTTTTTTTTTTTTTTTTTTGATCTTCAAACTCTCTAAAATTAAGATATATATTAATTCGATTATTTTTACTAATTTGATTAAGTAAAATTAAAGAAAAAAAAAAAAAAAAAAAAAAAAAAAAATACAAAATAAAAGTTGTACAATATAATTAATTTATTTATTCTATTCCTTTTGTTTATATATTTATAATTTAATCTATTCTATATAAAGAAAAAAAAAAAAATAAAAATAAAAAAAAAATTGTACTTTTTACTTAATATTTTTAATGGGTTATGATTATATCTATAAACATCAATATAATAAATATTATTTTATTTTTAATAATTGTTAGAAATTCTTTTATTACTTAACATATAAAATATTTATAAATATAAATACATAAAAACATAATTTAAAATTATTTTTTTAGTTTTATATTAAATTATATTATGATATTGTTTTATTAATTTTATATTAAAAATAGTAGGTTAACACTTATTGATTTTCAATCTATGTTTTATTAATTTTTTATTATTATTATTATTATTATTATTATTATTATTATTATTATTATTATTTATTTTATTATTATTTATTGTTTATTATTTTTTAATGAAATTAGTAAATGCTTTATAATAATTTTTTATTTATAATAAAATCTACTAAAAATATTAAAAATAATTAACAAAGAAAAGGTTAAATTTTTTAAATAAATAATCCTCATCATATTAATTTTTTATCTTTTTAACTACTACATATATATATTTATAGTATGTATAATGAATTTAATGGTTATTAAAAAAAAAAAGATTTTTTTTATAAATTTTACATATAATCATGGATAAAGGTTATAATCACAATGAATTTCTTTACAGTATACAAGTAATAATTAGAAAAGTAGATAATAGATAAAATATAAATAAAATAAAATAAAACTAAAATATTAAATAAAAAAAAAGTATTATTATTTGAAAATAATTATACTTTCTTTTTTTTTTTTTTTTTTTTTTTTTTTTTTGTTGTTTTTGTTGTTTTTTCATTAAACTTTTTTTTTTTTTTTGTGAAACCTTTTTTTTTTAACCTTTATTTTTTGTTATTTCTCAATCTTACCAGATTGAACAAGAAATTTAAAAAGCTAATGATTTTAAACTAAAAATATATAGTCAGCTAATATTATTAAGATGAAAATAAAAAAAAATAAAACAAAAAATGGATTTAAATAATATTAAAAAAAAAAATAAAAATAAAAAACAATAAAAAAAAAAAATATGAGAAATATTTGTAATAAAGAAAAATTAAAAAAAAGTGTGCCAAAAATTTGTCATCAAAATAAAAATATATATATATAAATAAATTATATATTTTATTTTATTAATTTTTTTTTTTTTTTTTTTGTTTTTTTGTTTTTGTAAGCATTACATAATATTAAAAAAGTTAATATATTTTTATTAAATTTTATTACAACACCTTTTTAAAATCAACTCACATCCATTAAATTTGAACATTTATGTAAAGGAGAATTATAAAATTTAATTTAATAAAACCTTATAAAAATGGTGATTCAAATAAAAATTTTAATTTATAAAAATATTTATTTCAATTTCATCAATAATTCTCCAACTTTAATTTATATATTATAATGTTTAATTCACCAATTAAAATCAGATAAAAACATGTTTTTTTTTTTTTTTTTTTTTTTTTTTTTTTTTTTTTTTTTTTTTTTAATGATAAAATTAATTCAATTGTTTAAATATTATTAATTAGAGTTTTATCAAATAAAATAATATAAAAAAAAAAAATCAATAAAAATTTTGATCTACTAACACCAATAACTAAAATTTTAATGATTTAACATTTACCATAAATTAACGAACCATCCAAATCAAATCCATAATAAAAAAAATTTTTATAATAATAAAAAATTAACAATAATGATAGAAATAGTTATAATATTAATATAATACTACTACTACTACTACTACTACTACTACTAATAATAATAATAATAGTAGTAGTAGTAGTAGTAGTAATAATTTATTAGTTGAAATTCTTTTTTTTTTTTATGGATTTTCAGAAGCAATACATCTTGATGAAATGAAAAAAACTTTATGATAAATAATAAATATGATAGATGAAAAATTAAAGATAAAATTATAATATAAATTTTTTATTACTATTTATTTTAATGCTTATATTAAATATATATATATATATATATATTTTCTAAATAAATAACTAAAGGTAAAAAAAATCATTATTATCGATGAAGATGGAGAAGAATGACTGGTAAATTATAGAAAAGAATATTTTTTTTTCTCTTCTCTTACCATAGGTTATTCATGTTACAAAGATAATGAAGTCCTTTATAAACTGATGAAAATGAACAACGGGATAGAGAAAATATAATTTATAGTCCATTGTCAAACAAGTATACTTAAAGTATGTGAAAGGAAAGAGCAGGAAATAAAATGTATGATGGAATCAAAAAAAAAATTAGAAGAGATTCAGAACTTTTTAAATATTTCAACATAAATAATTAAAAAAAAAAAATTTTTTTTTGTTAGCTAATGGATTATTTGAAAGAAATTTATCTTATGAATTTATAAAACTGTATAATTCATTACCATTTTAGAAGTGCATATGATGGCTGAAGTTGTCAAAAATAAATTTAAAAATGTAAAAAAAAAAAAAAAAAAAAAAAAAAAGAAAAGAAATAAAAAACAGTGAATCATTAGATTGAAAATAAAAAATTAGGAATCATTAATTCATTAAAGATATATTAGACGACAAGGATGTTCAAGATCCAATAGAACTGACAAACCATTTATCGAACGAATTAAATATAAATAGTATAATAATGTATAACATTAAATAAATGTAGATATCATATTTTATATATATATAAAAGAGAAATTCTTATTTTTAACATTAGAATGAATATAAATTAGATTATAATTTATAACAATTTATATTAATATTAATATTAATATTAAAATTATTAGAATGAATATTTTAAATTAAAATTTTTATTTTATTCCATTTTCTTTATAATTAAATTTAACTAAAATTAAATTTAAATTAAAATTAAAAAGGTATATAATATATTTATAAATATTTAAATAATAAATAAAATTTATATTCTAAATTAAAATGATAAAAAAAAAAAAAATGAAGTTATTTGAGCAATAATAAAGAAAAAATATTGAATAGTTAAATTTTATTTAAAATGAATTTAAAGAATGATGACAGAAGAAAGAGTTAAAAAAAAAAAAAAAAGAAAAAGATTCATTAATAAACAAATCTTTAAAAAAAATTTTTTTTTATCATACATTTTTTTTTTTAACGACCATAGCAGGATTTCTCCCCAGCTGCACATCTATAGACACACAATGGTTTATTACTGGAGCCTTTATCTAACTTCCTACTAAGTAGGTGGTGCTCTCTCTGCTGGACTGCCTTACAGTTTATCCTACAATATATAATATAATTTATTAAAGAAAATAATATAGATAAGTAGATGGTAACAATCAAACAAATAATAAAAGAGTGCTATATCAAAAAATTTATATTCTTCAGTCAGTTATATAAAAGATAATTCAATTTAATCAACATTCCAAAATAACAAGTAGGGTACTTCCTTAAATTGGATTATTATATTATATATATTAATAATAATTTTATTATTTCTATTTCATTTTATAAATTAAACAAATGGATTGAATAAATTATTTTTGGCTGTGTTTATTCAATTATATATAATTTTATTTATAGGAAAACTTTTTTTTTTTTTTATTTTTTTATTTTTTTCATCTTTTAATAAAAATTTTTATTACCAAAAAAAAAATAATAATAAAATTATAATAATATTAATAAATAATAATAAATAATAAATATGTTCCAAGGTTAGGCTTTACTGTTAATACCATTCTTATGCTGTTCTTCCCTCTACAAAATTAATAATAAAATAAAAAAAAATAAAATAAAATCAATTAATTATTTTATTAAATAATTTTCGGATATTATCAGTATGTTTACTATTTCAATGTATTAAATAAACTATATTCAGTTATAAATTATAAATAGAAAAAAAAAAAAATAAAATAAAATAAAATAAAAATAATATTTTATTCTTTCATTTTGGTTAAAAATTAAAAAATTATATTGTATTTATTCCTTTACCAACTAAAATATATTTATATTTTGGTTTATAAATTATTAACAAATTACTAATTTTTTTTTAAATTATTTAAATAAATGCATAAATAATAATAAATGAAAAAAAATAAATGAAAAACAATAAATGAAAAACAATAAATAATTGAATAATAAATAATAAATAATAAATAATAAATAATAAATAATAAATAATAAATAATAAATAAATAAATAATAAATAATAAATAATAAATAATAAATAATAAATAATAAACAATAAATAATTGAATAATAAATAATAAATAATAAATAATAAATAATAAATAATAAATAAATAAATAATAAATAATAAATAATAAATAATAAATAATAAATAATAAATAATAAATAATAAATAATAAATAATAAATAATAAATAATAAATAATAAATAATAAATAATAAATAATAAATAATAAATAATAAGTAATAAATAATAAATAATAAATAATAAATAATAAATAATAAATAATATATATTAATAATTAATACATAACTAAATTTAATAAGAATTAATAAATAAAAAAAATAAATAAATAATTTTAAAAGTCACATCACAATCACTATTTATACATTCTATATATTTTATAATTATATGTATTTAATATAGTTTATAGTAATTTAAAATTTTTTAAAAAAAAAAAAAAAAAGAAAAAGGAAATCTTTTTTTACATTTAAAAAAAAATAACAAAATAACAAAATGAAGTTAATAATAAATATATTATTAATAAACTATTGAACAATAGGAATTAATAAAAAAAAAAACTTCTTATACTAATGACATTTCTATAGATTGAACATTATTGAATATTTTTTATCTATTTTTATTTTATTCTTTTTTTTTTTATTTTTAATATTATAAAAGATAATAATAAGTAGTATTAGAAGCAATGTCTATTATTATTATTTATAACCAAAAGGATAAAAACTAAAAATATTTTTATTTATTCCCTTAATATATAAATATAAAATTTATAAAAATAAATAATGAAAGAGAAAAAAAAATTTTAATTTTTATTTTTTTTTTAATATTTATTTTTTTGATTGATTGATCATAAATAAATAATTTTGATAAGAATGGATGGATGCTGTCAATAACAAGAAAAGAAAGTGTTAAGATCACTTCTTTTTTTTTTTTTCAATTCCATAAAATCTTAATTCAAATCTTAATTAAAAGAAAAAAGAAAAAAAAAATTTTTTTTTTTTTTTTTAATTTTCTCTTAATTAAAATATTGATTAATAATCAAATAAATTAAATAAAAATTAAATAAAGATTAAAAAAAAAAAAAATAAAATAAAATTTATTTATTTATTTATTTATTTTATTTTATTTTTTTTTTTAAAGTGGTTTTTCCTTTTTACCAAAATGAATTTTTTTTATATTAATTTATCTCCCAACATATTGTATTCTAACTCATATAAAAAATTAAAAAGGATATTTAATATAAATATGAATATGAATATAAATATTTAAATTAAAATTAATATTAAAATTAAAATTAAAATATTTAAAGTTATAATTAAAATTAAAATTAAATTAATTTAATTTAATTAAATAATCATTAATGATATAATTGGTAATAAAAAAAATAATAATAATAATAAAATAAATATATATTAATTATATATTTTTATATTTTATGTTTATATTTTAAAACTAAAAAAGGAGAACTTTTAACTTAAAAAAAAATTTTATAAGGCAAATAATAATAATAGTAATAATAATAATAATAATATAGTAAAAATAATAATAATATCAATAACAATAATAATCATATATCATAAATAATAAATAAATAAATAATAAATAATAAATAAATAAATAATAAATAATTAATAAATAATTAATGAATAATTAAATAATTAATAATCAATTAAATAATAAATAAATAAATAAATAATATTTAATTAATAATAAATAATAATAAATGTTTTTTCTATTTGAGATATTTTTACCCTGGAAATATCAGTTTCACTTTTTGTTCTATTTTTTTTACAATACACAATACAGTTTCAAAAAAAATTAAAAAAAAAAAAAAATCAAAAATTAAATTATCTTTCATTTAATTAAAAAAGTTTCCAATAAAATAAAAGAATTGTGATAATTTAATTAAAATAAAGATAAAAAATTTTTTTTTTATTTTATATATACAAAGAATGTATATATTTATATTTATATATATATATATATTTAAGATAATCTTTTAATTTTTATTATTTTTGTACAACATTAAAAATTAAATTAATTTTCATCAAGTTAATTTAATATTATCTTTTCATATTTTTTTAATCTTAATTTTTTATTTTTTTTATTTTAATATATTTAACTCTTTAATTAATACGTATTTGGAAGTAAATAAGAATAAAAATAAAAGAATAAAAGAATAAAAAAATAAAAAAATAAAAAAAAATAATAAATAATAAATAATAAATAATAGATAATAAATAATAAATAATAAATAATAAATAATAAATAATAAATAATTAATAATAAATAATTAATAATAAATAATTAATAATAAATAATAATTTATAAATAATTGAATAATAAATAATAAATAAATAATAAATAATAAATAATAAATAATAAATAATAAATAATAAATAATAAATAATAAAGATTAGAAATAATTGTGTCAAAATTGACCATGTCTCTTTTTATTTAAATATATAATAAATATTTATATAATAAATTAAAAAAAGATAGTGTTTATATTTATATTAAAATTTATATGATATAGTAATTAAGGTTTTAGATCACTTTACCTTTTATGTATTCCAACCAAAATTGTCAGGATGTGTCAAAGATATTCTATTTGTTATCATCATTTACTTGTGTCACCCAATAATTTCATTCTAAATGACGAGAAATAGAAAATAAAAAACAAAAAAAAAACAAAAACATAACAAATAAATAAATAAGTAAATAAATAAAAATGTAATTAATTAATTAATTAATTAAAATAAATAAAATAATTAAATAAATAAAATAAATTTGAATAATGTGAGATAAAATGAAAAGATAGATAGATATAATATATAAAAGAACATTCCTAATTTTTATTGAATAAATAAAAAAATAAATAAGTAAATAAATAAGAAAATAAATAAATAAATAAAAATAAATAAATATTTTTTATTTTTTTTTTTCATTCTTTTTCATTTTTTGTTAAAATCTATGATTGTAATATAATATTAGAATATAATAATAGTACTATTAAACTCTCTCTCTCTAATATTAAATATAAAAAAAAATAATTTTCATGGCATTTTAAATAGGAGGTGTTCCATTCAAAAATTATTATTTAAAATTTTATCTTTATCTATTCTATCCTAACCCCATATTCAATTAATTTTTTTTTTTTTAAAAAATTAATAATAAAATTGATAATAAAATTGATAAATTAATAAATAATAAGTACTTATTAATATAAACTTAAAAATTTAACTTTTTTTTTTTTTTTATTTTTTCGAGTAGTATAAAAGATATAAAATTTCGCTTTGTTCTTTTTGTTTCGACATCCAAAAAAAAAAATAAAAAAAAAAAAAAAAAATAAAAAAAAATAAAATAAAAAAAAATAAAATAAAATTAAAAATAAAAAATAAAAAATAAAAATATTTTGTAAGTAAATGCGAATAGTATAAATAAATTAAATTTATATATTTTATTATATAAGAAAAATAATATTAAAAAACAAATATAAAATATATATATTGATTAATATATTAATTTTTTTTAATTATATTTTTTTTTGTAAAATATTAAAATGAACTAACTTTTGATTTCTTTTTTTCTAATTATTTTTAAATTAAGAATTAAAAATGAGAAAATATTTTGCATTATTATCTGCTCTTCTTTCAGGTAATTTTTTTTAAAAAAAAAATAAATATATATATATATAAATATAATTAAAAAAAAAAAAAATTTATAATAATAAAATTTTTGTTTATTATTATACAAAATATATTTATTTTTTATATTTATATTAAATAAATGTTATTATGAGATGTTTTTATCAATTGAAAAAAAAATATTAATTATTTTTTATATTATTATTATTATTAAAAAAAATATATATATATCTTATAAAAAACTTAATAAAATTATTCATAAATATATATAGCTTATTCAGCTACTGCTGAATTCAGTTGTTGGGCTGAACGTCTTGGTTATCCATGTTGTTCTGCCAATAATCAAAAAATTTATGCTCATGATAATGATGGTGATTGGGGTTATAACTGGAAAACCAATGAATGGTGTGGTATTTCAAAATATGATGAAAGAACCAATGATGAAGTTTGTTGGTCTGAACAGTTAGGTTATCCATGTTGTCAAGGATGTACCGTTTTTGAAACTGATGCTGATGGCTCTTGGGGTTACGAAAGTAATCACTGGTGTGGTATTCAATCTTACTGCAAAGAAACTGGTGCAACTGAACCAGAAGTTAACCCAAATGAATATCCAACTGATATCTTTAAGGTTGAAGACGAACGTATCTACAACTTTGATGAAAGCTACGTTTTTGATGGATCACAAGCCA
>JACVTC010000105.1:142500-160000 GCA_016946835.1 Neocallimastix lanati (nom. inval.) | reverse complement strand
ATTAAAGACATAATATTTTTTTTTAAACCAAAAGAAAGATATAATATTTTTATTATTTATTTATTATTAAATATAATTAATATTAATTTTTTTTTAAACTAAAAGAAAGATATAAACTTTTATTATTTATTTATTATTTAATATTTTAATAATAGATATAATAAAATGTTATTATTTTTTTTTTTTTTTTTTTTTTTTTTTTTGTAATATATTAATAGTAAAAGAAAAAATATATATCTATTTAATTTGAATTATTATATCGAAGTAAATATAAGTAAGTAATTATTATATATATTTAATTGAATATATTAAAAAGTAATTATATTATTTATACTATAATATATTATAAAATAATATAAATTTAAATTTATATTCATATAATTTTTGGACATTAAAAAAAAAAAAATTTTTTTTATATGAATATAAATTTTCGGACATAATTTTTTTTTTAATTTCTTATATAAAAAAGTAGATATATATATTTAATTTATAAATAAAAATATAAAATTAATGGGACTTTTTGAATTTTTCTTATAAATTCTAAATTTTTAAAATTTAAAAAAATAATATATATATTTTTGTATTATACATTTATAAAACATATATAATGATAATATTTTCCAATTTTTTGATTTTTCCTTATAAATTCTAAATTTTTAAAATATATAAAAAAAAAAAATAATATATATATTTGTATTATATATTTATGATATATATATAAAGATAATATCTTCTAATTCGGTAGACTTGTAACACCAAGGTCGAATCCTCCTAACAAGTCGCTGTAAGATAAAGTCCTTCATACTGCTTGAAGCGAGGTATATATTATAACGATACAAACAGATAAAGCAATACAAAAATCAAATACTATATATATTATATTATTGTTCAATTTCCTTAATATACATTACTTTAGTACTCAATTCAATAGACATTACACAAAGGAAAGTATCCTAAAAAGCGAATACCCAAAATATCAAAAAGATAATATCTTCCATTTCGATAGAAATTAGACATATATGGTATCTTATAATACAATATAGATTATTGTTCAATTTCCTAATTATTAATTGTTTCGTATAAGTCAATTTCCTAATTATTAATTGTTTCGTATATGTTAATTTACTAATTATTAATTGTTTCAATGGTATTTACTGAGTTTATTTTATTATCTATTTCCTCAAGCATTTCAATGCTTTAGAAGTTATAAAGGGAAAATAAAATAATAAAATAGTGAAAATAACTGGACATACTACTGATGCACGAAGTTTCAATAGAAAAACTAACCAGGATAAGGATCACAAAAGAAACGGATATAAAAATAAAGAACGTAGAAGTAATAAAAGAAATTCTAAACATTTTCATGGTAAAAGAAGATATGTAATAAATGTGGAATATTAAGAAAACCCAGAAAATGAAAACGTATCTTTCGATGAAATTAGACCCATGTTTGTAAATAACATAAACAACATTGAAACAATCGATGACAAGGAACCTACTGAAGAAAATAAAATTGATAACAACATAAATTTAGAAACACAGTATAATAATATCGATTGCATCCAAAAGGCCAATGAAAAAAATAATATTGAAATTAGTGATAATACTGTTATTTGGATTTATGATACTGGATGCTCCGAACATATTACATATTACATATAACAAAGAAATATATTAATTAACTTTAGAAATGAAACAGTCAAGATGAGATGCCCAAATAACTCCTTCTGTATTTTTAATGGTGTTGGTACATTTGAGGGTATTATTAATGGAAGATTTATCAAACTTGAAAATGTATACTATTCTAAACATATCAACAAAAACTTACTTGGCGGAATTCGATTAGCTAAATCTGAATATTTGTGAGAAATATTCAACCAAAACGGAGAAACCACCCTTTATTTAAGATTTGGATTTAATAAGAAAGAAAATAAGAATTTAGTTGAAAAATTCATTGCAGATGAATTCAATATTAAACGAATCCCAATTAAATTAGTTAATCGACAAAATGACGACACTATTTATGCTAATAATGATAAACATTGAGAATACATTAAAAAAAATTTGGCATCAAAGGTTCGGTCAATTCTATCACTAAGATTTAGTTAACAATTTAAATCTTCACAATGTTTAGGAGATCGAATGTATGGATTGTAAGATCTCTAAATTAAAAAGAAGACCTCATAATGGAAAACCCCCCCAAAGCATCTGGCATTCTTGAAACCGTTCATTCAGATCTAATGGTTCCCATTAACAAATCTGTCACAGGTAAATGCTTTAGATTTTCACTTTCCTTGATGAATATAGTAGAAAATCATGGATCTACCTTGTAGTAGAAAAAATCCGAAGTTCATAATTTAATTATTCAGCTTTTCAAATTTATTAAATATAAATATAAAATTTCAAAATGTAGCCCAATTGAATTTGTTCTAGGAATTAATTTAGAAAAGCAACGATATAACTATTCAATATCTCAAAAAGCATACATTGAAGAATTATTAACAAAATTCAATATAACTAATACAAGGAAGATAAAAACTCTTTACACTGGGGATAATCTAAAAGAAAAACAATACATTATTTGATAGAACAAACATATAAAAGTGCATTAGGCTCACTAATCTATTTATCCAAATGCACACATCCTGATATTGCATTTTCCGTTGGAAAGGCCGCAAGGAAAGCCAAAGAACCAACAATTTCAGACTAGAAAAAGATAATAAACATTTTTAAATATTTAAAGTATACTAAAAATTATAAAATATTTTATAATGGAATAGGTGAAATAGTTGCCTTTACGGATTCAGATCTTGGAGGTGATATTAAAGACAAAAAATCAGCATTGGGACAAATAATTCTTATGGAAGGAGCCCAATATGCTGGAACTCCAAAAAAGCAATCTACTGCAGTAACTTCTGCTATGGAAGCCTAATACATAAGTACCTCGGAATGTGTAAAGAAAGTTCTTTAGATTAAAATATAAAAAAACTATATTTACAGATAACTTATCAAGTAAAACAACAATTGAAAATGGCGAATTAAATTCAAAACTTAAACATATTAATATAAAGTTTTATTTTAACAAAGATAATTTAAAAAAACAAAAGAATAGCCCTTGAATACATTCAAACTCAATACATGCTTGAAGATGCTGCTCTAACTAAAAAGATTAACGGACCAAAAATGATAAAATTCACAAACATAATTTTTGACAAAATAGAAAATTAAGTTTGAGAGGGTAATGTTAGCAAACAAAGATTTTTACATATATTTTTTTTTTTTTTTTATTAATTGAAATAAATTAAATTTAAATTTAAAATACATTTTCTTTATTTTCTTATTATATTAAATTTCATTATTTAATTTCATTATAATAAATTTCATACTATTTGGCAAAAGCCTCAATTTGTATATTAATTTATATATTTTTCATAAATTTTGTAAATCGTAATTAACTTATTAATTATTTTATATTAATAAAGTTTAATAATTAAATCTTAATTTTACTTTTACTTTTAAATACCATAACTAATAAAAATATATATATAATTATATATTCATAATATATATATAATAAAATTAATGAAATTCCATAAATAAAACTTTTTATTGACTGTACCACATCTTAATGTGTAATGTTATCATCATACAAAAAAAAAAATTTTTATTTTAATTTTTTTTTTTAATTTTTTTTAAATATAAAAAATAGAAATTTAACTTAGTTTTTTTTTTTTTTTTTTTTTTTTTTTATATAGTTTTATAGGGTTCTTTTTAATTTTATTGCTAAAAATAATCAAATTTAAGATTTATTTAATTAAAATTTTAACTTTATAATTTTTTTTCTTTTTAATTCTCAATTCCTCACATTATACCATAAAATAATTAATAAAATTTATTAAATAAATTGATGAAACAGCATTATTTTATGCTTGTAAAAGTGGAAATGAAAGTATAGTACAATATTTAGTTGAACATGGAGCTGATATAAATAGAAAAAGCAAGAATGATGAAACAGCATTATTTTGTGCCTGTAAAATTGGAAATGAAAGCATAGTAAAATATTTAGTTGAACATGGAGCTGATATAAATCATAAAAAAAAAAATTCGAATGAAACCCCATTATTGAAAGCATGTAAAAGAGTAAAAGAAAATGTAGTAAAATGCTTAGTTGAACTTGGAGTTGATATAAATAAAGAAGATAAGAATGGAGAAACACCATTATTAATTGCATGTAAAAAAGAAAATGAAAACCTCATCAAATATTTAGTTGAACATGGAGCTGATATAAATAAAGAAATTAATGAAGGTGAAACCCCATTATTTAAAGCATGTAGATGTGGAAATGAAAATTTGGTCCAATATTTAATTGAACATGGTGCTTATATAAATAAAGAAGATAATTATAGGGAATCACCATTATTTGATGCATGTAGAAATGGAAATGAAAATATAGTCCAATATTTAATTGAACATGGAGCTGATATAAACAAAGAAAATAAGTATGGTGAAACCCCATTATTTAAGGCATGCAGATATAAATATGAAATTATAGTAAAACATTTGATTGAACATGGAGCTGATATAAATAAAGAAAATAATAAAGGTGAAACACCACTATTCATTGCATATAAAGAAGGAAATGAAACTATTTTTCAATATTTAATTGAAAATGGTTCTGATGTAAATAAAGAAGATGAATTTGGTGAAACACCAATATTTAAGGCATGTAAATGGGGAAACGAAAGTTTAGTAAAATATTTGATTGAACATGGAGCTGATATAAATAAAGAAAATAATAAAGGTGAAACGGCATTATGCATTGCATGTCATTGTAGAAAAAAAAATATATTTCAATATTTAATTGAAAATGGAGCTGATATAAATAAAGAAATTAATGAAGGTGAAACCCCATTATTTATAGCATGTAGATGGGGAAATGAAATTTTGGTCCAATATTTAATTGAACATGGTGCATATATAAATAAAGAAGATAATTATAGGGAATCACCATTATTTAATGCATGTAGAAGTGGAAATGAAAATATAGTCCAATATTTAATTGAAAATGGTGCTGATATAAATAAAGAAAATAATAAAGGTGAAACACCATTATTTATTGAATATGGATGGGGAAATAATAATGAAGTTATCGTCCAATATTTAATTGAAAATGGTGCTGATATAAATAAAGAAAATAATGAAGGTCAAACACCATTATACCTTGCATATGAAAAAGGAAATGAAACTATATTTCAATATTTAATTGAAAATGGAGCTGATATAAATAAAGAAATTAATGAAGGTGAAACACCAATATTTAAAGCATGTAGTTGGGGAAATGAAATTTTGGTCCAATATTTAATTGAACATGGTGCTGACATAAGCAAAGAAAATAAGTATGGTGAAACACCATTATTTAAAGCATGTAGATGGGGAAATGATAATGAAATTATAGTCCAATATTTAATTGAACATGGTGCTGATATAAATAAAGAAAATAATAAAGGTGAAACAGCATTATGCATTGCATATAAAAGTGGAAAAAAAAATATATTTCAATATTTAATTGAAAATGGAGCTGATATAAATAAAGAAATTAATAAAGGTGAAACCCCATTATTTATAGCATGTAGATGGGGAAATGAAATTTTGGTCCAATATTTAATTGAACATGATGCTGATATAAATAAAGAAGATAATTATAGAGAATCACCTTTATTTAAGGCATGTAGATGGGGACATGAAACCATAGTCCAATATTTAATTGAAAATGGTGCTGATATAAATAAAGAAAATAATGAAGGTGAAACACCATTATTCATTGCATATGAAAAAAGAAATGAAACTATGTTTCAATATTTAATTGAAAATGGGGCCTATATAAACAAAGAAGATAAGTATGGTGAAACACCATTATCTATTGCATGTAAATGGAGAAACGAAAGTTTAGTAAAATATTTAATTGAACATGGTGCTGATATAAATAAAGAAAATAATAATGGTAAATCACCATTATACATTGCATATTGGGAAAGAAATGAAACAATATTTCAATATTTAATTGAAAATGGGGCCTATATAAACAAAGAAGATAAGTATGGTGAAACACCATTATTTATGGCATGTAAATGGAGAAATGAAAATTTAGTAAAATGTTTAATTGAACATGGTGCTGATGTAAATAAAAAAAACAATGAAGGTGAAACACCATTATACATTGCATATAGAGAAAGAAATGAAACAATATTTCAATATTTAATTGAAAATGGGGCCTATATAAACAAAGAAGTTAAGTATGGTGAAACACCATTATTTATGGCATGTGAATGGAGAAATGAAAATTTAATAAAATGTTTAATTGAACATGGTGCTGATGTAAATGAAGAAATTAATGAAGGTGAAACACCAATATTTAAGGCATATAAATGGGGAAACGAAAGTTTAGTAAAATATTTAATTGAACATGGTGCTGATATAAATAAAGAAAATAATGATGGTGAATCACTAGTATTCATTGCATATAAAAAAGGAAATGAAAATATATTTCAATATTTAATTGAAAATGGTGCTGATATAAATAAAGGAAATAATGATGATAATATCCTATTATTCATTGCATGTGAAAAAGAAAATGAAAATCTTGTCAAATATTTAATTGAACATGGTGCTGATATAAATAAAGAAAATAATTATAAGGAAACACCATTATTTATTGCATGTTTTAAAGGAAATGAAAATGTTGTCAAATATATAATTGAACATGGTGCTGATATAAATAAAGAAGATGAATTTGGTGATACACCAATATTTAATGCCTGTAGATGGGGACATGAAACCGTATTCCAATATTTAATTGAAAATGGTGCTGATATAAATAAAGAAGATGAATTTGGTAAAACACCATTAATTAATGCATGTATAAATGGAAATGAATATATAGTAAAATATTTAATTGAACATGGAGCTGATATAAACAAAGAAAGTAAGTATGGTGAAACACCATTATTTAAGGCATGTGAAGAAGAAAATGAAAATATAGTCCAATATTTAATTGAAAATGGTGCTGATATAAATAAAGAAAATAATGAAGGTGAAACACCTTTATTTGATGCATGTAGTAGTAGAAATGAAAATATAGTCCAATATTTAATTGAAAATGGTGCGGATATAAATAAAGAAAATAATAAAGGTGAAACACCACTATACATTGCATATAAAAAAGGAAATGAAACTATATTTCAATATTTAATTGAAAATGGCTCTGATGTAAATAAAGAAATTAATGAAGGTGAAACACCAATATTTAAGGCTTGTAAATGGGGAAACGAAAGTTTAGTAAAATATTTGATTGAACATGGTGCTGATATAAATAAAGAAAATAATAAAGGTGAAACGGCATTATACATTGCACGTCATTGTAGAAAAAAAAATATATTTCAATATTTAATTGAAAATGGAGCTGATATAAATAAAGAAATTGATGAAGGTAAAACCCCATTATTTATAGCATGTAGATGGGGCAATGAAATTTTGGTCCAATATTTAATTGAGCATGGTGCTGATATAAATAAAGAAAATAATGAAGGTGAAACACCTTTTTTTGATGCATGTGGAAGTGGAAATGAAAATGTAGTCCAATATTTAATTGAACATGGTGCTGATATAAATAAAGAAAATAATAATGGTAAATCACCATTATACATTGCATATTGGGAAAGAAATGAAACAATATTTCAATATTTAATTGAAAATGGGGCCTATATAAACAAAGAAGATAAGTATGGTGAAACACCATTATTTATGGCATGTAAATGGAGAAATGAAAATTTAGTAAAATGTTTAATTGAACATGGTGCTGATGTAAATAAAAAAAACAATGAAGGTGAAACACCATTATACATTGCATATAGAGAAAGAAATGAAACAATATTTCAATATTTAATTGAAAATGGGGCCTATATAAACAAAGAAGTTAAGTATGGTGAAACACCATTATTTATGGCATGTGAATGGAGAAATGAAAATTTAATAAAATGTTTAATTGAACATGGTGCTGATGTAAATGAAGAAATTAATGAAGGTGAAACACCAATATTTAAGGCATATAAATGGGGAAACGAAAGTTTAGTAAAATATTTAATTGAACATGGTGCTGATATAAATAAAGAAAATAATGATGGTGAATCACTAGTATTCATTGCATATAAAAAAGGAAATGAAAATATATTTCAATATTTAATTGAAAATGGTGCTGATATAAATAAAGGAAATAATGATGATAATATCCTATTATTCATTGCATGTGAAAAAGAAAATGAAAATCTTGTCAAATATTTAATTGAACATGGTGCTGATATAAATAAAGAAAATAATTATAAGGAAACACCATTATTTATTGCATGTTTTAAAGGAAATGAAAATGTTGTCAAATATATAATTGAACATGGTGCTGATATAAATAAAGAAGATGAATTTGGTGATACACCAATATTTAATGCCTGTAGATGGGGACATGAAACCGTATTCCAATATTTAATTGAAAATGGTGCTGATATAAATAAAGAAGATGAATTTGGTAAAACACCATTAATTAATGCATGTATAAATGGAAATGAATATATAGTAAAATATTTAATTGAACATGGAGCTGATATAAACAAAGAAAGTAAGTATGGTGAAACACCATTATTTAAGGCATGTGAAGAAGAAAATGAAAATATAGTCCAATATTTAATTGAAAATGGTGCTGATATAAATAAAGAAAATAATGAAGGTGAAACACCTTTATTTGATGCATGTAGTAGTAGAAATGAAAATATAGTCCAATATTTAATTGAAAATGGTGCGGATATAAATAAAGAAAATAATAAAGGTGAAACACCACTATACATTGCATATAAAAAAGGAAATGAAACTATATTTCAATATTTAATTGAAAATGGCTCTGATGTAAATAAAGAAATTAATGAAGGTGAAACACCAATATTTAAGGCTTGTAAATGGGGAAACGAAAGTTTAGTAAAATATTTGATTGAACATGGTGCTGATATAAATAAAGAAAATAATAAAGGTGAAACGGCATTATACATTGCACGTCATTGTAGAAAAAAAAATATATTTCAATATTTAATTGAAAATGGAGCTGATATAAATAAAGAAATTGATGAAGGTAAAACCCCATTATTTATAGCATGTAGATGGGGCAATGAAATTTTGGTCCAATATTTAATTGAGCATGGTGCTGATATAAATAAAGAAAATAATGAAGGTGAAACACCTTTTTTTGATGCATGTGGAAGTGGAAATGAAAATGTAGTCCAATATTTAATTGAAAATGGTGCGGATATAAATAAAGAAAATAATGAAGGTGAAACACCATTATTTAAAGCATGTAGATGGGGATATGATAATGAAATTATAGTCCAATATTTAATTGAAAATGGTGCTGATATAAACAAAAAAAATAATGAAGGTGAAACACCATTATTTATAGCATGTCATTGTAGAAATTATAATGTAGCTCAATGTTTAATTGTAAATATAGAAAAAATGAAGTAAAAATATTCTAATTATTATACCACTCCGTGAATTATTATAGGTAGAGATGAATATCGAAATCTATTTATATATATATATATATATATATATATATTTTAATTGATAAGCTTTAAAATCTTATTGGATAATTTGAATTTGAATATCAAAATAAGAAAATTAAATTAAGAAAATTTAATTATCGTAAATATAGTAAATAAGTCAATAACCGTTAAAAAATAAAAACCATAAATAATTAATATTTATTATAATTATATATATATATATATAATTATTTTATATTTTAATAACAAGTTTAAATTTAAATAAATTAGATTTTTAATAAATATATATATATTATCCATATTTTAATTATAAAACGTTTTATCAATAATTTTAATACTATTATATATATATATATATATATAAATGTAACAAGTAAAAAAAAAAAAAAAAAAAAAAAAAAGAAAGAAAGAAAGAAAAAGAAAAGGAAGAAAAGAAAAATATTTTTTTTTTTTTTTTAAAATATAAACTAAAAATATGGGATAGCGGAATTTCAATGGATTTGATATTTATAATTCTTAAATTTTTTTTTTTTTTTTTTTTTTTTTCCTGAAAATTGTATATTTTACTAAAAAATATATATATATATATATATATATATATAAACTAAAAATATGGGATAGCGGAATTTCAATGGATTTGATATTTATAATAATTCTTTAATTTTTTTTTTTTTTTTTTTTTTTTTTTTTTTTTTTTCCTGGAAATTGTATATTTTATTAAAAAAAAAAAAAAAAAAAAAAAAAAAAAAAAAAAATTA
Source organism: Neocallimastix lanati (nom. inval.) (assembly GCA_016946835.1). Taxonomy (NCBI): domain Eukaryota; kingdom Fungi; phylum Neocallimastigomycota; class Neocallimastigomycetes; order Neocallimastigales; family Neocallimastigaceae; genus Neocallimastix; species Neocallimastix lanati (nom. inval.). Next base: position 149,643 of record JACVTC010000105.1, on the reverse strand, counting down.
CTCTATATTATATTCCTTTTAATAAATTTAATAACTCTGAATTTTTATTTACAATTTTAAATGTTCATTATTAGGAGATGAAATAGGAATAACCCTTTTATAGAATTAATAGAAATGCTAATTATTAATTATTTTTTATTATTATAAATAACCATAAAATTTCATATTTCTTTTTGAACTTTTAATTTTCTTCAATATGAAATATATATATATATATATATATATATTTTTTTTTTTTTTTTTTTTTTTTTTTTTTTTTTCATCTTCCTCGGGGGGTAGTGTTTTTTTTCCCTATAAATGTTGGAAGTTGGTGTTATTCTAAGAAAAAGGTTTATTCCTATTTCATTTTTTAATTTTTTCAAATTTGTTTTTATAAAAATAAAAATAATAAAAAAAAAAATAAATAAATAAAAATAAAAACAATAAAAAAAATTAAAGATGATGTTAAAAATTGAAAATTAAACATAAACTTTCTATTTCTATGTGTTAGGTTAAATAATCTATGAAGTTATATTATTAATTTCTTTAATTATTAAAAAAAAAAAAAAAAAAAAAATAATAATAATAATAATGATAAAAATAAAAAATAAATAAATAAATAAATAAAATATATTTAAAAAGAGAGTTAATAGAAATTAAAAAGGGAATTTTCAATTTTTATTTTTCAACTTCCCCAATGAAGTGGACTGTTTTTCCAGGTCCATGGAGGGTTGATGGAAAAGGAATAACCTATATCAGGTGTACTAATTACAGCTTTCTGTGATTCTGATGATAATCAATGGTTATCCTTTCTAAAGTGGCTTCTAGTACGAAGAGAGAAATCTGGAATACTGGAAGACAGTAGAAAGTGAACTTGACGTTCTATAATGTCTTAAACTGGATATGTAGTAACATTGGAGTTGTATAATTAATAATATCATGTAGTTTCTACATATTATCATTGTAATGAATCTATTGTATTTTTTACTTTAGCATTATTTTGTATATGTTTTTTTCTATAGTATTATTTATACTCTCATGTAGCTATTGTAAAATGGAAATGTAGGAGATTGATTCACTCCAAAGCTTGTGTTTGAGACATTATTTAACGGATGGGAATCTTTTTATAGTTTTTCACAACTATTATTTCATTAACATTTAAATTTTATATTATATATGATTATTTTACAGAAATTTTTACATAAAACAGGAATTTATAATTGAAAATCATTAATTAAAAACTAGTCAACACAAAAAGAAAGAAATACAAACAAGTTTTAGCAAACAATATACACGAAAGAGAAGACAACAGCAATAAATTTTTATTTTTTTTTTAATTTTTTAATTTTTTACTAATTTTATTTTTTTATTTTTATATTACACTTACTTTTTATTAATATAGATAAGTTTTTTATTTTATTATGTCAACTATACGAAGAGGTCTGCGACTTTATGGTCCTGACCATGATAAATTTGTTTTAATTTTCATTCATGATCTTGAATCTTGGACTGAAAGTAGACTATGGGAATTTTTAAGCAAAAAGATATCAAATTGTAATGAAGTTGTTCATGGAATCGTTAAAAAACACTATATTAATATGGAAAACTACTTCATCCTAAGAGTTAACTATAATAATTATACGGATTATTTGAAGGTTATTTATTTGATTACTAAGCACTTACCTGTTAAAAGAATAAAATGGAAGATTACTTCAAGGATACGCACATTTAGCAATGTTAATCATAATAGAACCAGGTATTATTCTGAACCCTCAATCCCCATCTCTGAAAGCCTCCTGTATGCTAAAAATGGTATTCTTATTATTTTACTTTATTATTATAAAAATAAAATACCTATATCTACTTCTGCTTTAAAGCAACTAATTTCAAAATACAAATATTTAAAACTAAATAAATATTTTTCATACAAATATAGTAAGGATTATTTAAATTCAGCTTGTCTCAGCGGAAATGAAAATATAGTAAAATATTTAGTTAAACATGGCATTAATGTAAATATAAATAGCGGTAATGGTGGAACGCCATTATTTTATGCCTGTAAAAGTGGAAATGAAAATATAGTAAAATATTTAGTAAAACATGGAGCTGATATAAATATAGAAAGTATTATTGATGAAACAGCATTATTTTATGCTTGTAAAAGTGGAAATGAAAGTATAGTACAATATTTAGTTGAACATGGAGCTGATATAAATAGAAAAAGCAAGAATGATGAAACAGCATTATTTTGTGCCTGTAAAATTGGAAATGAAAGCATAGTAAAATATTTAGTTGAACATGGAGCTGATATAAATCATAAAAAAAAAAATTCGAATGAAACCCCATTATTGAAAGCATGTAAAAGAGTAAAAGAAAATGTAGTAAAATGCTTAGTTGAACTTGGAGTTGATATAAATAAAGAAGATAAGAATGGAGAAACACCATTATTTAAAGCATGTAGATGGGGAAATGAAAATTTGGTCCAATATTTAATTGAACATGGAGCTGATATAAACAAAGAAAATAAGTATGGTGAAACCCCATTTTTTAAGGCATGCGAATATAAATATGAAATTATAGTAAAATATTTGATTGGACATGGAGCTGATATAAATAAAGAAAATAATAAAGGTGAAACACCACTATTCATTGCATATAAAGAAGAAAATGAAACTATATTTCAATATTTAATTGAAAATGGTTCTGATGTAAATGAAGAAATTAATGAAGGTGAAACACCAATATTTAAGGCATGTAAATGGGGAAACGAAAGTTTAGTAAAATATTTGATTGAACATGGATCTGATATAAACAAAGAAAATAAGAATGGAGAAACACCATTATTTATTGCATGTAAAAAAGAAAATGAAAATCTCATCAAATATTTAGTTGAACATGGAGCTGATATAAATAAAGAAAATAAGTACGGTGAAACACTATTATTTAAAGCATGTAGATGGGGAAATGAAATTATAGTCCAATATTTAATTGAACATGGTACATATATAAATAAAGAAGATAATTATAGGGAATCACCATTATTTGATGCATGTAGAAGTGGAAATGAAATTATAGTCCAATATTTAATTGAAAATGGTGCAGATATAAATAAAGAAAATATTAAAGGTGAAACACCATTATTTATTGCATGTAGATGGGGAAATAATAATGAGGTTATCGTCCAATATTTAATTGAAAATGGAGCTGATATAAATAAAGAAAATAATGAAGGTGAAACACCATTATTTAAGGCATGTGAAGAAGAAAATGAAAATATAGTCCAATATTTAATTGAAAATGGTGCAGATATAAATAAAGAAAATAATAAAGGTGAAACACCACTATTCATTGCATATAAAAAAGGAAATGAAACTATATTTCAATATTTAATTGAAAATGGTTCTGATGTAAATGAAGAAATTAATGAAGGTGAAACACCAATATTTAAGGCATGTAAATGGGGAAATGAAAGTTTAGTAAAATATTTGATTGAACATATAGCTGATATAAATAAAGAAAATAATAAAGGTGAAACAGCATTATGCATTGCATATAAAAGTGGAAAAAAAAATATATTTCAATGTTTAATTGAAAATGGAGCTGATATAAATAAAGAAATTAATAAAGGTGAAACCCCATTATTTATAGCATGTAGATGGGGAAATGAAATTTTGGTCCAATATTTAATTGAACATGATGCTGATATAAATAAAGAAGATAATTATAGGGAATCACCTTTATTTAAGGCATGTAGATGGGGACATGAAACCATAGTCCAATATTTAATTGAAAATGGTGCTGATATAAATAAAGAAAATAATGAAGGTGAAACACCATTATTTTATGCATGTAGATTGGGATATGAAACAATAGTAAAATATTTGACTGAACATGGAGCTGATATAAACAAAAATAATAATAGAGGTGAAACGCCATTATTCATTGCATATGAAAAAAGAAATGAAACTATGTTTCAATATTTAATTGAAAATGGGGCCTATATAAACAAAGAAGTTAAGTATGGTGAAACACCATTATTTATGGCATGTGAATGGAGAAATGAAAATTTAGTAAAATGTTTAATTGAACATGGTGCTGATGTAAATAAAAAAAATAATAGAGGTGAAACGCCATTATTCATTGCATATGAAAAAAGAAATGAAACTATGTTTCAATATTTAATTGAAAATGGGGCCTATATAAACAAAGAAGATAAGTATGGTGAAACACCATTATCTATTGCATGTAAATGGAGAAACGAAAGTTTAGTAAAATATTTAATTGAACATGGTGCTGATATAAATAAAGAAAATAATAATCGTAAATCACCATTATACATTGCATATAGAGAAAGAAATGAAACAATATTTCGATATTTAATTGAAAATGGGGCCTATATAAACAAAGAAGATAATTATGGTGAAACACCATTATCTATTGCATGTAAATGGAGAAACGAAAGTTTAGTAAAATATTTAATTGAACATGGTGCTGATATAAATAAAGAAAATAATAATCGTAAATCACCATTATACATTGCATATAGAGAAAGAAATGAAACCATAGTCCAATATTTAATTGAAAATGGTGCTGATATAAATAAAGAAAATAATGAAGGTGAAACACCATTATTTATGGCATGTAAATGGAGAAACGAAAGTTTAGTAAAATATTTAATTGAACATGGTGCTGATATAAATAAAGAAAATAATAATCGTAAATCACCATTATACATTGCATATAGAGAAAGAAATGAAACCATAGTCCAATATTTAATTGAAAATGGTGCTGATATAAATAAAGAAAATAATGAAGGTGAAACACCATTATTTATGGCATGTAAATGGAGAAATGAAAATTTAGTAAAATGTTTAATTGAACATGGTGCTGATGTAAATAAAAAAAACAATGAAGGTGAAACACCATTATACATTGCATATAGAGAAAGAAATGAAACAATATTTAAATATTTAATTGAAAATGGGGCCTATATAAACAAAGAAGTTAAGTATGGTGAAACACCATTATTTATGGCATGTGAATGGAGAAATGAAAATTTAATAAAATGTTTAATTGAACATGGTGCTGATGTAAATGAAGAAATTAATGAAGGTGAAACACCAATATTTAAGGCATATAAATGGGGAAACGAAAGTTTAGTAAAATATTTAATTGAACATGGTGCTGATATAAATAAAGAAAATAATGATGGTGAATCACTAGTATTCATTGCATATAAAAAAGGAAATGAAAATATATTTCAATATTTAATTGAAAATGGTGCTGATATAAATAAAGGAAATAATGATGATAATATCCTATTATTCATTGCATGTGAAAAAGAAAATGAAAATCTTGTCAAATATTTAATTGAACATGGTGCTGATATAAATAAAGAAGATAATTTTAGAAGAACACCATTATTTATTGCATGTTTTAAAGGAAATGAAAATCTTGTCAAATATTTAATTGAACATGGTGCTGATATAAATAAAGAAAAAAGTTTTAGAGAAACACCATTATTTTTTGCATGTTATCAAGAAAATGAAAATGTTGTCAAATATATAATTGAACATGGTGCTGATATAAATAAAGAAGATGAATTTGGTGAAACACCAATATTTAAGGCATGTAGATGGGGACATGAAACCATAGTCCAATATTTAATTGAAAATGGTGCTGATATAAATAAAGAAAAAAAATGTAGAGAAACACCATTATTTAATGCATGTAGAAATGGAAATGAATATATAGTAAAATATTTAATTGAACATGGTGCGGATATAAATAAAGAAGATGAATTTGGTGAAACACCTTTATTTGATGCATGTAGTAGTAGAAATGAAAATATAGTCCAATATTTAATTGAAAATGGTGCGGATATAAATAAAGAAAATAATAAAGGTGAAACACCACTATTCATTGCATATAAAAAAGGAAATGAAACTATATTTCAATATTTAATTGAAAATGGCTCTGATGTAAATAAAGAAATTAATGAAGGTGAAACACCAATATTTAAGGCATGTGAATGGGGAAATGAAAGTTTAGTAAAATATTTGATTGAACATGGTGCTGATATAAATAAAGAAAATAATAAAGGTGAAACACCACTATTCATTGCATATAAAAATATAAATGAAACTATATTTCAATGTTTAATTGAAAATGGAGCCGATATAAATAAAGAAATTGATGAAGGTAAAACCCCATTATTTATAGCATGTAGATGGGGCAATGAAATTTTGGTCCAATATTTAATTGAGCATGGTGCTGATATAAATAAAGAAAATAATGAAGGTGAAACACCTTTTTTTGATGCATGTGGAAGTGGAAATGAAAATGTAGTCCAATATTTAATTGAAAATGGTGCTGATATAAATAAAGAAAATAATGAAGGTGAAACACCATTATTTAAAGCATGTAGATGGGGATATGATAATGGAATTATAGTCCAATATTTAATTGAAAATGGTGCTGATATAAACAAAAAAAATAATGAAGGTGAAACACCATTATTTATTGCATGTTATTGTAGAAATTATAATGTAGCTCAATGTTTAATTGTAAATATAGAAAAAATGAAGTAAAAATATTCTAATTATTATACCACTCCGTGAATTATTATAGGTAGAGATGAATATCGAAATCTATTTATATATATATATATATATATATATTTTTTTTTAATTGATAAGCTTTAAAATCTTATTGGATAATTTGAATTTGAATGTCAAAATGAGAAAATTAAATTAAGAAAATTTAATTATCGTAAATATAGTAAATAAATCAATAACCGTTAAAAAATAAAAAACCATAAATAATTAATATTTATTATAGTTATATATATATATATAATTATTTTATATTTTAATAACAAGTTTAAATTTAAATAAATTAGATTTTTAATAAATATATATATATATATATATTTATTTATTATATATATATATATTTATATATATATATATATTATCCATATTTTAATTAAAAACTTTTTATCAATAATTTTAATACTATTATATAAATATATATATATATATATAAATGTAACAAGTAGTAATTTTTTTTTTTTTTTTTAAAAAAAAAAAAAAAAAAAAAAAAAAAAAGAAAGAAAGAAAGAAAAAGAAAAGGAAGAAAAGAAAAATATATATATATATATAT
>JACVTC010000105.1:100000-140000 GCA_016946835.1 Neocallimastix lanati (nom. inval.) | reverse complement strand
TTTTATTAATTTTTTTTTAATAAAGACTTTATTATTCTTTTGCTTTTTTTTTTTTTTTTTTTTTTTTTTCGTTCTTTCAAATATTTCTATTTCTATTTATTTTTATTTTGGATTAGATCTTATATTTACATTTTAATATAATAATTTTTAATATATATATATATTTTTCCTATAATGAAAGTAAATACTATTATTATTATTATTATTATTATTATTATTATTATTATAATTATTATTTCTACTACTACTACTATTGCTACTATTATTATAACTATTATTAATATTCAGAAAAAAAAAAAAAGTTAAAGCTTATATTTATGAAAAAATATACATATATACCTATATATTATAACAATAATATATACATATATATATATATATTCATAAATTAATGCAATAATATGAAGAAGTATGATCCGTTTTTTTTTTTTTTTTTTTTTTTTTATAATATATATATATATATAAAACTTATCTTTTAGGATTTATATTATTGAATAAATAATCGATTTCTTCTTTCCCTTTTTTCTTCTTCTATTTCTAATAGAGTTTTAATTTTTTCATATTCAGAAGAATAATGTTCTTTATTATATTTTTCATTAAAATCATAAACATTTTGTTTCTCATTATCTACATAGTCAGTATTCGCTCCCTTTTCCAATAATAATTTAACCATCTCTGATTGATGATACTTTATAGCATTAAATAATGGTGTTCTTCCTTTTCTACACCTATGATTAATATTAGACTTATTTTCTATTAATAATTCGACTATTTTAATACTATTAAATAAAACAGCTGTAAACAATGGTGTCCAATTAATTCTATTTTCCATTTCTAGATCTAATCCATGTTGAATGAAGAATTTTAAACTCTCCATTTTTTCATTCATTATTATTCCTGTTACTACTGAGGTAGTTATATTTTCTTTATGAAATTTATGGAAGCCCTTTGCTATTAAGTAATCAACCACTTCTATTGATTCTATTGATCTATAATTACAACTCTTTAAAGCCACATCTAAGACAAATTCGTTCTTGTCGTTCATTAAATTTTTATTGATTCCATTTTCTATAAAAAAGGGTAACGTTTCTTCTAACAGTTTCAAATCATGATTTTTTATTACTTTATATACAGGTTTTAATAATATGGATTGGATTTTTTCATAAATTTCACTTCTATTATTATTATATTGGCGATTCATATTAAGGATATTATTATTCACATTCGTTAAATGTTTGATATTTGCTCCATTGTCTACGAGCCATTCAATAATATTCGTATTCCCCAAACGAACGGCTATAAATAATGGTGTTTGACCATAGTCATTTTTTAGTTCTATAATGCGTATATCTTTGTAATATAAAAATTTAAGTATGTCTAACCTATTATCTATTATTATACTTAAAATATTATTCTGAGAGATATTATTTATGTTAAGGATATAGGCACCTTCTCTAATTAAACAAGACACAACAAATAAATTATTCTTTAAAAAAGCATAATCTAATGCCGTAAAATAATTCTCATCAATAAAATTTAAATAATTTTTATTTTCTTTAATTCGGCTCACAATAACTTCATTACTGATATTTTTAAAGTCATTTTTAATAAATAAAATAAAATCTAATTATTAAATTATAAAAATATTATTAAAATGTTAATAAAAAAAAAAAATTTTTTTTTTATTATTATTACAGAATTATTATTCATTTCAGTTTATGAGAATACAACAAATTTTTAAAAACAGTTATTATCGAATTGAAAAAAAAATATATTTCATAATTTTAAATGTATTTAATTCCATAAAATAAATTCAACCTCTCTAATTAATAATTATTTATTTGAAATTATAATTGTAAAATATATAATAATAATAATAATAATAATAATAATAATAATAATAATTTAATATTATATTTACCTTTAAACATTATTATTTAATTATTAAATATACATATTTTTTTTTATGAAATTACATATAAAATTTTTTTTCTTTTTTCCGCTTAATTGTGTTGTTCTATTAAAATAGACATATATATATTTAATGTTGTTGATATATTTTAATAATATTTATTTTTTTTGTTTTCTTAAAAAAGAAAAACTAATTATATATATGTTTATATATGCTTTTAAAAAAAAAAAAAAAATAAAATAAAAAAAAAAAAAAAAAAAAAAAAAAAAAGTAAAAAAAAAGAGAGGAGTAAAAAAAAAAAAAAAAAAATTAAAAAAAAAAAAAAAAAGAATTAAAAATAAATAAATAAAGTTGTGTAACATTCACTATGTCCTTTTTTCTTTTTTTTTATTTTTAATTCCTTTTTTATTTATTTATTTATTTATTTATATTAAAATTTGTTTTATTAATTAATATAAATTTATTATTTATAGAATATAAATAAATGGTTAACAAAGATTTAAAGTACAGAGAAAATTACATGTATTTATATTTAATTGTGGCTTGTTCTAGATACATATTAATTTATATTTAATTTATAATTACAATGTATTTAATATAATTTAATTTAATATTTTATTAAACCTAAGCTAGAATATAACTTTATATTAATAAAGTTAACACTCCCCCTCAAATTAAATTTTTTATTTTATAAAAATTTTATTTGTAAAATTAGTTATTTTGTTTCCATTAAGGTTTTTGGTTAATGGATCAGCCAGCATATCATTTGTACTAATATATTTTAGTTGAACATTTTTATTTAATATATTTTCATTGTTGAAATGGTAGCTAACACTAATATGTCTAAGCTTTGGATTTAAATGACCTGCTTCAATGCTACTTTTGCTTGCTTCATTATCCGTGTATATGTCTATAGTTTCAGTTTCTCCAAATAATTCATAAAGTAGATTTTTAATTTGTAATACTTTCTTAATACATTCTGTAGTACTTAAATATTCAGCTTCGGCAGTAGACGTTGCGACAGTTGTTTGTTTTTTAGAATACCATGAAATAGGATTTGTACCCATTAAGATAATGTGTCCTGAAGTAGATTTTCTATCATTTGGATCACCGGCAAAATCTGAATCTGTATGTGCATTTATTTTACCTTTACCGTCATATCTTATTTTATAATGTTTTGTTCCATTTAAGTATTTTAATATTTTAATAGCTTTTTTCCAATCGGCTTGAGTTGGATTTTCTGATTTTCTAGCGGCAAAGTTAACAGCAAATGCAATGTCTGGTCGTGTGCATCTTGCAAGATAAATTAAGGATCCGATAATACTTTTGAATTTTATTTTGTCAACAGGTTCATTATCTTCATTATTTTCATTTACTGAACATGGTGATTTTATTTTCTTTTTATTATTTATACTATATTTATTTAATAGATTATCAATGAATGCTTCTTGTGAGATATAAATATCATTATTTTCTCTTTCTATTTTGATTCCTAATATGAAGTCAGCAAATCCACATTTTGATACCTTAAAGTTATCTTTAATTCTTGAAACAATTCTAACGATTTCGAAATTTTCACCTATAATTAGCATATCATCAACATAAAGTCCTATAATACAAGTTAGTTCTTCCTTCTGCTTTTTAAAGAAAACACATGGATCAGTGGTGGATTGATGAAATTTGTTTTCGGTTAAAAATTTTGTAATGGTTTTATTCCACTGGCGGCCTGATTGTTTAAGGCCGTACAATGCCTTATTTAGAATCCAATAGCCTTTACCGTAGTTTTCATCGCCGTAAGGAATTTCGGTGTAAATTTCTTTGTCTAAGGCGGCGTTTAGATAGGCAGATTTAAAATCTAATTGATAAACAGTCCATTGAAATTGAGCAGCAAAAGCGAGAAGTAATTTTATACAATCAACGTTTAATGTCGGACTATATGTAAGTTCATAATCGATACCGTATCTTTGAGCAAAACCTCTTGCAACAAGTCTGGCCTTTCTTTTAATAATTTTATTATTTGCATCCTTTTTAATTGCAAAAACCCATCTTGTAGAAATTGGTTGTTTTCCTCTTGGTAGTTTTTTAACAAAAGTCATTGTATTATTATCATATAAATTTTTGAGTTCTTCTTGGATAGCAATATCCCATTCATCGGCATGATCACAATTGAGAGCTTTTTGATAGGTTTTCGGAACTTCTTCATTTTCAGTTTCAATAGTATTAATTAAATTATCATTGTTGTAATTAAAATTATTAGGATTATTATTATAAGAAATAATATTAATATGATTATTATTATCATTGTAAATATCAATATTATTATTATTAATATTAGGTTTGAAATGTTTAATAATATTATTATTGGTAAATTTGGATTTCCTTTTATTATTTCTATAAATATTTATGTTATTATTATTTGAATTATTATTAATAAAATTATTAATATTATTATTATTTTTATCTTCTTCTGATAAAAAATTTTTATTAATAAAATTTTGATCATTTTTTGAATTAAAATTTTCATTAATTAAAAATTTTTTATTATTAGAATTTTGTATATAATTTGGATTAGAAAAATTTTTGGTGTTGGAAAAATTTTCATTGGTTATTGTATTGGTATTTGTATTTTGATTAAAATTTTCTAAATTTTGATTAAATTCAGAATTTATTGTATCAGAAAAATTTTTACCATTGTATTGAATTTTTGAGCCAATAAGATTATTGTTATTAGAATTAATAAAATTATTTGAAAAATTTTTATCGTATATTAAATTATTATTATTATTATTATTATTATTATTAATATTATTATTAAAATTATTATTGAAATTATTATTATTTAAATTTTGTTCATTTTTTGACAAATTTTTATTAATTAAAAAATTTTCATTATTTTGATATGAAAAATTATTATTATTATTTTGATCTGAAATATTATAATTATCAATATTTAAATTATTGTTAAAGTTATTATTATTAACATTATAATCATCAGGAGAATTATTATTATAATTACTATTATGAATATCATTATTAGGAATATTATTATGAATATTAATATTATTAGGTGGATTATCAGGAATATTAATGATATTATTATTGTCAGGAATAAAATAATTATCGTCATTATTGTCATAATTGTTGTTGATATTATTATTATTATGCATATTATTATTTGTATAATTGCTTAATAATTTGTTGATAAAAGATAAATCTAAGCATAAATTTAATTTATTATTATTGTCTTTAACATAAGGCGAAATTCTTTTTGTAATATCTTTAGTAATGCAGGCAGGGGTGTCTTCTTGAAATAATACTTCTCTTACTTGATGTAGAGAAAAATTATTATAGTCCATTATTAAATAAGAATTAGAATCATTACTGAAACCTAAGAAAAAACCTTTTTTGGCGTTAGGATCTAATTTTCCTTTCTTGGGAGAGAAATCCTTATAATAAGCGATGCATCCAAAAACTTTAATATGATTAACATGAATTGGAGTACCATAAAATACTTCATTGGGAATTTGATTATTTATTCCTGAATGAGGAGTAAGATTATAAAGATATTTTGAATAACGGATAGCAAAATCCCAAAATTTAATGTTGAGTTTACTCCAGCTTAATAAACATTTTAGGGAATAAAGAATGGTTTGATTAAATCGTTCAGCAATTCCATTATTTTGAGGATTTCTTGGAGGAGAATAGAGTTTTCTAATACCATTCTTTTTACAGAATTTGTTGACTCTTCTACTACAATATTCTTTGCCTTGGTCCGATTTGAAATTAGTAATTTTATAATTTGGAAAAAGATTATTTAAATATTTGAAAAAATTAATAATAATATCGATGGCATCTGATTTTCTTTTCATAGTAAAAATCCAGGCTTTCCTAGAGAATTCATCAATGAAAGTAATGATGAATTTAAAACCAAAAAATGAATCCGGGAAAGGACCAACAATGTCGGAGTGGATAACATCTAATAACTTGGTAGCTTTAGGAGTTACCCTGTTGTGAGGTAACCTTTTCATTTTAGCTATTCCACAAGTAATACAATTATTGTCATTGTTATTATGACTTGTGGTATGTTCCTTTATAAATTTTGATAAATCTTTGTGATAGAAGTGACCAAGTCTTCTATGCCAAAGATTATCATTATCGGTGTTCATAATTAAGTTATTATATTTATTGTTTATTTTGATTCTAAATGTGTTTCTTCCATCAATTGACCTATAAGTATTAATAATATTATTATCATTATCCGTAATGATAAGATGTGGCTCATTGTTAATAAGTTTAGTAATTGATATTAGTTCAGTGTAGGCAAATTGTATACCACTAATTAAATTTTTATTTGCGTGCCTAGAATAAAATACTTTACTTAAGGTAATGTCATAACCGTTAATTGAGCCTTTGTATGTACCAAATCCCTCGAATTCCATTTCAGAATTGTTGGCACATGTTAAATTAATTTTGTATTTTTTAAAGTTAGTTAATAAACTTCGGTCATTAGTAATATGAACAATTGCACCAGAATCATAGATCCAAGTTGATTCGTTGTTGTCATTAGTAGAGCAATTGTTATTGTTATCATAATTATTAATATAATTAGTATTATTAGTGTAATTTATATCATTATTAAGTTCTTTATGTAAATTATTATTTTTACTTTCATAATTATTAAGATTATTATTAAAATTTTTATTTAATTTATTTTTATCATTTTTATAATTATTAAGGTTATGAGTAGATTTATTTAAGTTATTTAAAAATTCAACACTATCAAGACTATTGTTAATCATGTGACTTAAATTTTCATAATTTATGTCATCATCATAATCAACAGGTAAATTGTTATTTTCAATGTTATTAATATAATTATTACGATTTTTATAATTTTTATTATAATTTTTATTATTATTTTTATAATTTTTATTATTATTTTTATCATAATTGTTATTATATTTATTATTATTATAATTATTGTTATTAAATCTGTTATTATAGTTATTATTATTATTATTATTAAATTTAGTTTGATCCATGGTTCCGTTTGTTCTCCCGTTGTAATGGCATTCACTTGTTAAATGACCACGTTGGTTACAAATATGGCAGTATTTAGTTGGAATTCTTCTTCGTTGAGAATTATTTTGTCTGTGGCTTTTATACCTGTTATTTCTGTTAAATACTAGGTCTAAATCCATGGGATCATCGTAGTTATTATAATTGTTACGATTATTATGGTTAATTTGTGGCTTGATTATTTTTTGTTCATTCATGCATCTGATAAATATATTTCTTGATTTGATAGATCATAATATTCTTCAGCTGTTTTACCAGGTTCAGGCAGGAAAGCAATTTGTAATTCCTTTGGTAGCGCCTTGAACATATATTGGATTTTGTCATTTTCACTCATATCGTAATTGGCGGTTTTAAGTTTGTTAAAAGTGTTTAACATGTCAGATAAACATTTTAAAACTTCCATATAGTTTCGAGGCTTCATAATTTTCAGTTTCTTTATTAATTTTTCTACAATTAGTTCATCTGCCTCTTGGTTAATCTCTTCCAGTTTCTTGATCATATCAAAGGCAGATTCTAAATCCTCAATATCTTGATAAATTGATTCATCCACAGACTTGATAATAATAGCAACAACCTTTGAGTTGTTTTTGTCAATTTCCCCAAAGTTTTCATGGTCTCTATCGGCTTCATTGAAAATATTGGTTGTGGCGTAATCAGAGAGATCTTTGGCTTTCAAAATGTTAATGAGTAACTTTTTCCACATTTTGAAGTTGGAACCCTTGTAAACGAAACATTCAGCGCTGTCAGACATTTTCGGTTGCTTGAGACTCTTAATCTATTAAAATTTGTTTTATTAATTAATATAAATTTATTATTTATAGAATATAAATAAATGGTTAACAAAGATTTAAAGTACAGAGAAAATTACATGTATTTATATTTAATTGTGGCTTGTTCTAGATACATATTAATTTATATTTAATTTATAATTACAATGTATTTAATATAATTTAATTTAATATTTTATTAAACCTAAGCTAGAATATAACTTTATATTAATAAAGTTAACAATTTATTTATTTATTTATTTATTTTTGTTTATTTATTAATTTATTTATTTATTTATTTATTTATTTATTTATTTATAAATATAGACTAAAAAAAATTTTTTTTTTTTTTTTTAAAATTAAATCTTCCAATAATCAACAATCAAAATATCCTTAAAATTAATACTTTTTTACTAGAGTGTAATTATTTAGATAGACATAAAAAATAAAAAAAATAAAAAAAATAAAAAAAATATAAAAAATAAAAAAAAAAAAAATTTATATCAAATGGAATAGAATTAATTTTAGTAAAAAAAAAAAAAATCATTTGAATATTTAATTAAATCTTTTGTTTTGTTCTCTTTTTTTTCCTTTTTTTTTTTTAATTTATATTTATATTTAATATTTATATTTCATATTTATATTTATATTTTTGTTAAAAAAAAAAAAAAAAAAGCAATAAGATTTTTATTTAACTTTTATTTTTTATAATTTTTTGTTTTTATTTATTTATATATTTACTTATTTATTTATTTATTTTTTATTATTATTTTCCATGTAAATATTTTATTTATGTATTTATTTATTTTATTTTATTTTAATATATATATATATAAGTATTTATTGTAATTTAATTGACTTTTCATTTCTTATTATTATTATTTATTATATATAAAAAAAAAAAAAAAAAACCTTCAATAATTCAAAATAAAATTTCAAAATAAAATAATAATTTTTACATTAAGAAGGTATTCAAATTGTTAAATATTTATCATATAAATAATATTAAAATATTAAAATATTAAAATATTAAATAATTAATATTAAAATAATATTTTTTATCATATAAATAATATTAAAATATTAAAATATTAAAATATTAAAATATTAAATAATTAATATTAAAATAATATTTATATTAAATAGAGTTTGTTAATAAAAATTCAAATAGTTAGTTGAAATCTTTTATTATTGATAATTTTTTAAGGCTTTATTTTTAAAGCCTTAAAAGTGGAGTAAAAAAAAAAATTATAAATATTTATTTATTTATTTACTTATTTTTTTTTTTATAGATTATTTTAATTTTTATTAATTAGTTTTAGATTTTGAACTCTTTGGAATATAAGAAAATAAATATAAAACAATAAATGCTAGTACACAAGCTGTATTCATAGAAGCAGCGGTAATAGCAGATTTTAAAGTTTTATCAGGAAGGTAGCTTGCAAGGGTACCAATTAACTTAAAAGTAATGAGAGGATCACATAAGCATATCCAACGACTTAATGTGGTTCTTCCCGATGCAATAATCCAAAACAAATAAATGAGAGGAAGTAATATCGTGATACCAATATAGGTAATAAATCCGTAATAATGACTAAATAATCTCTCGGTTACATGTGCTGGATTTTCATAGCCTTCCTGGTAGCAAACTTGAGAGGTATAAAAAATAATATTATAAAAGGTATGCATAACTAACCAATGTAAAGAACTAAAAATAATTATGTAATAATAGATTTTTTTATGTTTTTGAGTAAGAATAGTTTTTTGTAATGCAAAAAGCCCGGTTAAAAGTAAAGTACCCCCTGGAAGTACAATGAATAGGGAGAAAAGATTACTCCAAGAAGGAATTTTAGCAATGCCTACGGTAAGAAAACTTAATAAATATTGATCACTTATAAGAGCATTATCTCCTGTACCATAGGTCATAACAAAATCACCAATAGCGAATAAAGTTGAACCTAATAATCCATAAAGAAGGGAATTATTTCTTTTTTTATTGGTGGATTTAGCCATAATGTTGCTTTTTTTATTCGTAGTTTTTGTCATTTTATTTAATATTAATAATTATATTATTTTTTTTTTTTTTATAAGAAATGATTGAATTTTTTTTTTAAAAATAAAAAAATATTTATAAATCTTATATCAATATGTATATATAATAGATATCTATAGATTTCTTATTTTTATTTTTAATTTTGAAAAGTTGTATCTTTTAATTGTTACTTTTTATTATTATTATTATTATTATAATGAATTATTGATATCACTTTTGGTTTAGTTATGTATATCGATAATAATAACTCTTTATTATTATTATTTTATGTCAATATATATAAATATTATATATATATTTCTTTTTTTTTTCTTTTTTTTTTTTTCTATTTTGTTTGTCAAAGAAAGAAAAAAAAAAAAATTGTTTAGAGATAATTCAAAAAAAAAAAGTACAAAAAATAAAAATAAAATTAATTAAAATAAATTAAAAAAAAAAAATTCGGAATAATTAAATAAATAATATAATAATATAATATAATTAAATAAATAAATAATATAATTAAATAAATAAATCAATGGTAAATATCGCCGAATTTTTTTTTTTTTTTTTTTTTTTTTTTTTTAATTTATTTTTTTTGTATTTTTTTTTTTAAATTAAATTGAAATGAAATATAAAATTTATTATTATTATTATTATTTTTTTTTTTTAAAAATCTTATTTAATTAATTAAAGATGAAATTGAAATTATGGATAGAATTTAAATAAATAAATAATTATATAAAATATAAATATTAAATATGAAATATAAATATAAATATAAATATATACATATATAAATATTAAATATAAATATCAAATATAAATATATATAAATATAAATATTATATATAAATATCAAATATAAATATATATAAATATAAATATAAATATTAAATATGAAATATATACATATAAACTCTTAATTCTTTTTCATGTAATAGAATAATAATAAATAATAAGTATTAATTTCAAAATAATATTATACTTTTTAAAATTTTTTGTTCAAATAGCATCAATAATTAAAAGATCGAAGTTTTCATGAAGAAATCCAATATCTAAACACAGAATAAAAGGATATATTCTTAGCAAGGATACTTTTCAATTTTATTTATTTTATTTTTTTTTATAATATATAATATAGATAATCATATTATAATAATCTTTAGTGATCTTTTTTTATATATATTTTTTTCTTATTTTATTTTTTTATATTTTATTTTATATTATTAAATAAAAAAAAAAAAATTAAAATAAATGTAAAGTATTTCCTTTTATAGTAATTATTAATTAAAAAGACATATATTACATTACATTACAGTATAATATTACATTAGAGAATAATGTAGTCGAATAAATGAATGTTAACATATTTATATAAAAAAATAATAAAGAAATTGATTTAGTAGTTTAGTAGGTCAATATATGAAAATATAGAAAAATATCAATTTAAGATGATTTAAATTATAAAAATATTGTTAGTTATATATTAATTTTTAATTATTTTAAATAAAATTTTAACTTCATTATTATTTCGAAGATATATTCCTATGGAGAATTGAGTCTCTCAACCTTTTTTAAAAAATATAATTTATTAATAGTATTATTTTTAAGTTTACATGTAGATTAATATGTTTAAATATATATGGTTAAATATATAGATATTTATTATATATTTCATTAGGGAAATGATAAAATTTAATCATAAATGAAGAATTGAGAATTATATAATTAATTATATTATTATATTTTTAATAGAAAAACACTTTTTATAAAATTTATTAAATAAAAGCAAAATAATATAAAATAAAAAAAAATAGTTAAAAAATAATAATATAAAAAAAAAAATAATAATAGTAAAAAAAAAAAAATTAAATATAAAAAAAAAAAAAAATTTAACAATAATATTAATTATTTAAAATTTTTACTTTATTTTTATATTAATATTTTCTAAATTATGCAATTATAAAACACATAAAAGCTACCTTGAAATAAATAATTAAACATATATTTAATTATTTAAAGACAAGGTATATATATAAAAAAAAATAATTGTAAATAATATTGAAATCATAATATTAATTTTTAATAATAAAAATTATATAAAAAAAATAAAGATTTTAATAATAAATGTTTACATACATTTAATCCATAAAACTATAAAAGTCCAACAATTAATTAATTATTGAATCTTTGTCATGCCATTTTGTAATGTGGCGTAATTTTTTATGTGGCTTTCTTTTTTAAATATTATAAATAAATATTCTTTTTTTATATATATAATATATTAATAATATTCAATTGTAAAAATAATTTTTTATAATTCTTTTTCAATAGAATATATTATTATTTCTTTGGAAATAGTTATTTAATAATATTTAATTGAAAAATATATTATTATTTATTTATTTATTTATGATTGTATGGCTTTATTTATTATATGCCACATTGCGAAATGCACGATATTGCGAAATGCACAATCCCCATTAATCTTAATTTCTATTAACCTTTAATATTTTATTTTTTAAAAGATTAGTTATAATTATATTAATAATCTAAAAGTTAAAATATTTATAATTTATTTATAATTTGTATTGTATTAATGTTAATAGTAAATATAAAATAAAAAAATTAAAAAATTTTATAAATATTAATCTATATAAAATATATATATATATATATTTTTTAACACAATTTTATTTATTTAAATAATAATAATAATAATAATAATAATAATAATAATAATAATAATAATAATAATAATAATAATTAAATAATTTACTAAATGATAAGAATGTAAAAATATAATATATATATTTTTCCATCAGATGTAAATTATTTTTAATTTAAATAAATTAATTAATTTTAAAGAATAAACAATAGTAATTAAAATAATTTCAAGTTTTACTGCTAACACAATATGATAAATTTAAGGAGTCGTTAAAAAAAGATAATTAAAATATATATTAAACTTATTTTCATCCCAAAATCATTCATTATTAAAATAATAGTAATTACTTATTCATTTACTATATCATAAAAAAATTTTTAATTAATATTTTTATTACTAAAAATTTTTTATATTGGTAATAATAGTAATAATAAAAAATATTTATTTTATAAATACATTTAATATCATGAATAATAAAAATAAAGCATTGAATTAAAGATTTATTGGCTGTTGTTGATCGTGGGCAATAAATATAAAAAAAATTTTTAATAATTATTTCTTTTTTTTTTATATTTTTATTTTTTTTAAACTTTATTCCTATATAAATAAAATTAAATTTAAAAAAATTCTATTTTTTATTATAAAAAAAGAGGAAAATAAAAGAAATAAAAATTCTATTTTTTATTATAAAAAAAGAGGAAAATAAAAGAAATAAAAATTCTATTTTTTATTATAAAAAAAGAGGAAAAAAAAAAAGAAATAAAAATTAATAAAAAAATGAATCAATAATCAATAAATAAAATATATAATTTTCTCATTTTTTTATTACTTATTTTAAGAATGAAACATTTATTTTATAAAATCTATTATATTGATTCTTTATTTATTCCTTATGAAAAAAAATAAATAAATAAATAAAAAATAACATATACATAAAATAACATTATCAAAAAATAAATCTAAAATAAGCCGAAGAAAATAAAAAAATTTTATTATAAATTTTATAAATATTTTATTTTTAAAAGTATTTTATTTTTAAAAGTATTTTATTTTAATTTTTTCTTTTTAATCATTTCATTAAAAATGAAAATATAATAATTAAAATATTAAAAAAAAAAAAAAATTAAATTAGCATAATTAGTAGATATTAATTTTTGTATAAAAATAATATCATCTTTTTAATATCCTTTTTTTTTTTTTAATTTTTTTCTTTTTTTTAATTTTTTTCTTTTTTTTAATTTTTATAAATAAAAAAAAAATATAAATTAAGAATTACATTTATTATATTAAAATGTATCAAATAAAAGAATTCATGATAATATTTCTTTTTTTTTTATTTAATAATATTATTTTATTTAATAATATTAATTTAATAATATTATTTTATTTAATAATATTAATTTAATAATATTATTTTATTTAATAATATTAATTTAATAATATTATTTTATTTAATAATATTAATTTAATAATATTATTTTATTTAATAATATTAATTTAATAATATTATTTTATTTAATAATATTATTTTAATATATTGTAAAGTATTGTAAATGTAGCCATCACATTATTAAATTTATTAAATTTATTAAATTTCATAGTTAATCCTTTTTTTTTCAAAATTAACAATTGAATATCAATATGGAAAAAAATATGATAGAATAAAAAAAAAAATAATAATAAAATAATAATAAAATATAATATAATATAATAAAATATAATAAAATAATAATAAAATATAATAAAATATAATAAAATAAAATAAAATAAAATATAAAATA
This sequence comes from Neocallimastix lanati (nom. inval.), assembly GCA_016946835.1. Lineage (NCBI taxonomy): Eukaryota > Fungi > Neocallimastigomycota > Neocallimastigomycetes > Neocallimastigales > Neocallimastigaceae > Neocallimastix > Neocallimastix lanati (nom. inval.). Next base: position 125,761 of record JACVTC010000105.1, on the reverse strand, counting down.
TTAAAATAATAATAAATAATTGAGATTTCTAAAAAAAAAAAAAATATTGTATAATTTAAAATTTTAATTTATAATAATAAAATAAGTTTTAAGTTTTAATTTGAGAAGTATTGAAAAAAAAAAAAAATATTATAAATTTAACTTTAATATTAATTTTTTTTTTTTTTTTGTATTTTTATTTTTAATATAAAATGTTTACAGTATATTTTATTAGTAAATTAAAAAATAAGATATGGTCATATACTATATTTTTTTTTTTTTTTATTTTTTACCAAAAAAAAATTATATTTTTTTTTAAAAATATATATGATTCTTTATTCAACCAACATTTTAAAAAAAAAAAAAAAGGAAATTCATTTATATTTCTAATTTCAATATAAATTTTAAATACAATAATTATATAAATATATCTTATTTAAGATACTTATTTTTTATTTAGCTTAATTTAAATTTTAAAAGAATATTTTATATTATTATAATATTCTTTTAAAATATTAAATTAATTTTAAAAGAATATTTTACATTATTAAATTTAATATTTTAAAAGTTTTTTTTTTTTTTATTATTTTTTCTTATAAAATTATAGAATATATAAATAATATTAATTCTTTAATTAATAATTTAAAACAATATTAATAATAATTATTTTCATAATATCAATAACAATTTTAAAAATAGTAATAATAGTAGTTATAATAAATAGTTAATAATAATAATTAGATAATATATCTTAATATATATTTAAATTAAAATTTAATTTCATTAATAATGGTATTTTTATTTTTTTATTTTTAATTTTTTTATTAAATATTAATATCTTTATCCCTATATAAAAGAATATCTTTATATATATATATATTATTCTATCCACAAATAAATAAAAATTAATAAAAATAGAAAATATGAAAATAATATAAATTTAAATCATTGTGGAAAGATATAATTAAAATATAGAAAAATATATATAGACATATATTATGAATATCGTTAATGTTATTATATTAAAATTTATAACAATAATAATATATATATTTTTTACATAACAACATAACAATATTCATTATATTAAAATTTATAACAATAATAACATTTTTTTAAATATATATATTATAACAACATAGCAACATTCATAAGTTATAAATACTGTGAAAATTTCTCCATTTTTAAATATAGAATTTTTCTTATTTTTTGTTCTTTATTTAAATATCATTGTATAATAATAAAAATTTTAAAAATTAATCTTTAAATATTAAGTAAAGAACTTTCATATAATATCATATAATTAAAATTATTATTTTTTTTTAATATAACATAAAATTCTTATAAAAGATTAAAAAAAAAAAAAAAATGAACAAAAGTAAAACGATCTTTCTTTTTTTCTTTAACATGATTTTTTATATCATGACCATTAATGCCGCTGTAATTCCATTTTTAAATAATAACAGTTTTGATAATAATAATAATGGAAATTCATGGAGAGATAATCTTAACAACTATGGAAATTCCATAAAAAATACTTTCAATAATTATGGTAATTCCCTTAAAAATTCTTTTAGTAATTTATTTGGAAATTCATCCTCTAATTCGTTAGGAAGACCTCAGGGAGTAAATTCACCACTTTCTAGTAGTAATAGTAATAGTAATGGTAATGGTAGACGTTATCACTACCCTGTTATATTTATTCATGGTATGAACAGTGATGATACGGCATTTGATGTTCATATGAATTTTTTAGCTCGTCAAGGATGGGATTATGGATCAATGTTTTCCGTTGATTTACCAGATAAGGTGGCCTTTGGTCCAATCAATGCCGAAGTTATTTCTTCAGAAGTTGATCAGTTATTACAAAGAACTGGAGCTCAAAAAGTAAATATTGTCTGTCATAGTATGGGGGGTGCCAATACCATGAATTACATTTTAAATGCTGGTGGTGCCAGAAAAGTTAATAAAGTGATCACCTTAGGTGGTGCAAATAAACTTGTTACTTCCAACGCCCCTGAAGGTGTTGATGTTACTACCATTTCTTCTTCTGCAGATCTCATCGTTAATCCATTACTATCTAAATTAAATGGGGCTAATAACATTATTATTTCAGGAGTTTCTCATATTGGTTTACTTAATAGTCCCGAAGTTCAAAGGCTATTATTACAAATTTTACAATAAAAAAAAAAAAAACTATTTTAAAAAATTTAAAATATATTCTTATGATTCTATCTAATTTTTAATTAATATAAGCAAATATTAAATCCTATCCAAATTTTAAATCCTATCCTATGAAATCTACTAATAACTAAATTTATTATCCTCAAAAAAAAAAAAAAAAAAAAAAGTCATAAATATTATAATATTATTAAAACTTTTTTTTTTTTATTTTATTAATATTGTATTATTAATTGATATTAATTGATATATTTAATTCTTCCAAAAATTATTTATAATTATAAAGAAATATTAAATATACTATGTAATAATCTTACCTATAATTTATATATTTTTAAATATATGTATATATTATATATACACTTTTTTTTTTACACATAAAAGAATTATAAAATAAAAAAAAGTAATAAAATGATTTAATAATTAATTTTTTTTATTAAAAAAAAAACTAGTAAAAAACTATTTATATACTATTATATTAATGTATTGAAATTATTTTAAATATATTAAAACTTTTTTTTTATTTAATTATTTTAAATATTATAATATTATTAAAACTTTTTTTTTTATTTTATTAATATTGTATTATTAATTGATATTAATTGATATATTTAATTCTTCCAAAAATTATTTATAATTATAAAGAAATATTAAATATACTATGTAATAATCTTACCTATAATTTATATATTTTTAAATATATGTATATATTATATATACACTTTTTTTTACATATAATAAGAATTATAAAATAAAAAAAAAAAAAGTAAAAAAATGATTTAATAATTAATTTTTTTTAAAAAGAAAAAAAAAAAACTAGTAAAAAACTAGTAAAAAACTATTTATATATTATTATATTATTGTAATTATTTTAAATATTACTATTTTTATTTTTATAATCCAAATAAAAAAAAAGTTAAATATTTAAATTTTTTATTATTATTATTATTATTATTATTATTATTATTATTATTATTATTATTATTATTATTATTATTATTAATATACTATGAAATAATCTTTTCTAAAAAATATATATATAATGAGATACCAAATTGAGAAAATAAAGAAAAGTGCTTGGAAGCTATTAATAACTAATTAAATAATTTAAAAAATAAAAAAATAAAAACCTATATAAAATGGTTAATAATATTCCAAAATAAAATAAAAAAAAAAAAAAAAAAAAAAAAAAAAAGTAATAAAATAATTTAATAACTAATTTTTAAAAAACTATTAAAAAACTTTTTTATGTACTGTCAAATTAATGTAATTATATTAAAAATTAAAGAAATAAAAAAATAAATAATTTTTAATATAATTATATTATTTTAACAGTAATTATATAGTTTTTTTTTTTTTTTTTTAATTTTTAATTATGTATTATTTAAAATATGTATTATTGATTTGTTATAAAAAAAAAAAAAAAAAAAAAAAAAAAGCATATGAGATACCTAATTGAGAAGATAAAGAAAAGTGCTTGGAAGATATTAATAACTAATTAAATAATTTAAAAAATAAAAAAGTATATAAAATTGTTAATAATATTCAATATATTATTATTTTTTTTTTTTTAATAAATTTTTAATAATATGTTAAAACAATTAATAATATATTATTAAACTAATAATTATAAAAAATAATAAATATAAATGCACTTGTTTTTTTTTCTCAATAAATTTTTAATATGTTAAAACAATTAATAATATATAATTAAGCTAATAATTATAAAAAATAATAAATATAAATGCACTTGTTTTTTTTCTCAATAAATTTATAATAATATGTTAAAACAATTAATAATATATAATTAAACTAATAATTATAATAATTTTTTCTCAATAAATTTTTAATAATATGCTAATACAATTAATAATATAATTAAACTAATAATTATAAAAAATAATAAATATTAATACACTTGTTTTTTTTTCAATAAATTTTTAATAATATGTTAAAACAAATAATAATATAATTAATTAAATTTATATTTAAATAAAAAATTAAATAAAAAATAATTATAATAAAATTAATTATAAAAATAATAATAATAATGATAATAGTAATAACTAAAAGTTTTTTATTTTTTTTTTTTTTTACTAATAATTAAAATTTTTACCAATAATTAAATTTTTTTACTAATAATTATTTATTAAATAAATTATAATAATAATTATTATCTAATCGTTTATTTTATTTAATTAAAACTAACAAATAATAAAAAAAAATAAAAAAAAAAAAATTAAAAAATAAAAAATAAAAAAGAAACAATTAAAAAAAAAAATTATTAATAAAATTTAAATCTTTAATTAAAGAAATTTTTTTATTAAAAGCAATTTAAAATCTATTTTTAAAAATTCATAAATATAATTTATTTTTAAAACTTTTAATAATATCTTTTATATTTTTTTATTATTAAATAATTAATTTGGAACAATTATTATTGTTTTTATCATATTAATAATTAAACTTTATTATAATTTTTTTTAATATAAATATAATTAAAAAAAAATATTTAATTAATCCTCTCTATTTATATTTATATTTATTATATATTTATATATTTATACTTATATATATTTATATATTTATTATATATATATTTATATATTTTTTTTTGATAAATATTAATGTTTTATAATCATAATTAATATGATTATATTATTTATTCATACTAATATTAGTAATACTAATTAATAGTCATATTAATATTAATAAATAATAATAATATAAATTGTTAACGCATTAACACACACAAAAAAAAAAAAAAAAAGAAAAAAGAAAAAAGAAAAAATATTTAATTTGTAGTATATATTTATTTTTATATACAACATTTTATATACAATATTTTATATACAATATTTTATATACAATATTTTATATATGTTAATATATATAAATTAATATATCATAAATAAAAGATATATACAAACTTGAGCATGTCTATAATGCTATTTATTAATAATTCTTTTTATTAAAATTATAAAAATGTATCATGGCAATAGCCAATGAAATCATTTTATTATTCATTAATAGTAATAATTATTTATTTAATTATTCTATTATTCAATTATTATTTATTTATTTATTATTTATTTATTATTTATTTATTTATTTATTTATATAATTATTTTCATTTTTTCTTTTTTCTTTTTTTTTTTTTTTTATTTGATTATTTTCTGGTTATAAATTAAATTATAAATTAAAGAGAGACGGTAATTTTTTTTTATTTTTTTTTTTCTAATCATTAAAGTTAAGCTTTAGGTATTACAAAAATTTTTTTTGGGGAAATAATAATTTACGGTCATTTAGTAAATTCAAAGTTAATGACATAACCCTTTATGATACTATTAATATTTTATTTACATTATTGATTTTATTTTTAATTAATAATAATTAATAATTAATAATAATTAATAATTTAATAATAAAAAGTGATTTAATAATAATTAATATTAATAATAATAATTAATAATTAATAATAAAAAGTGATTTTAATTTCTCTTTTTTTTTTTATAGTTTTATAGTTTTATAGTTATAGTTTTTTTTTTTGGTTTAAATAGAAATTGTTATTGTTGTTGTTTTTTTTTAATTTAATTTTAATTTAATTTTTAATTTATTAGATAGAATAGATCATGTTTTTTATTTATTTTGTTTTTGATGTATACAACAATAGAAAAATAAATGAAAAGTTAAATTATATTAATTATTTATATATATAAATTTTTTTATATATTTTTTAATTTATTATTGAACATAATTAAAAAAAATAATATTTGTAGTTTTTATTTTATTTAAAAATTAAAAAAAAAAAATTTCTCTATAAAAATGGAATTAATTTCCGTTAAAAAAAAAAAAAAAAAGGAAGTTCAAATATTTTTAAATTTAGAAAAAAATTAATAGAAAAAGATATTGTTATATAAACTATTTAATTTTAAATTATAAAATTAAAATAAAACCAAAATATATATAAATAACGTATAATTTTTAAATTTAGAAAAAAAAAAATATTGATAAATAATAGAAAAAGATATTGTTATTTATTAACATTTTAATTTTAAATTATAAAATTATAACAAAACCAAAATAAATATAAATAACATAACAAAAATGAATAGAATGAAATATTTATTTATTGGAGGAGCTGTATTAGTTCATTTAATGATAATTAATGCTGCTGTTCTTCCTATGGACTATTATAAAGATAAATTTCATTATGACCCAAAGGATAATACCTCAATAAGAAATTCCATTTCTAGTTCATTAGAATCATTAAGAAATAAATTTGGAAATGGAATTGGTAACAACGGAAATGGTAGTGGTTTAAGTAGTATTTTTAATGGTAACAGTGGAAATGGTAATGGTTTGAGTGGTATTTTTAACGGTAACAGTGAATATGGTAGTGGTTTGAGTGGTATTTTTAATGGCTTACGTGGAAAATTATCCGGATCGAATAATGCTAGTACGAATGCTAATAATAATGCTAATAAAAACGCTGGATCTACCGTTAACAGTGGTTCAAGAACAAGTACTAGTTCCTCTGGATCGTCTGGTGGTCATGATCCTGTCTTATTTATCCATGGTATGAATAGTATTGCTTCTGTATTTAATATGCATATTAATTATTTAGTAAGTCAAGGTTGGGATAGAAATTCATTATATTCTGTTGATTTACCAGATAAAATTGCTTTTGGTTCAGTCAATGCTGAAGTCATTTCTAAAGCTGCTGATGATTTGTTACAACGTACCGGTAAACAGAAGCTTGATATCGTTTGCCATAGTATGGGTGGTGCCAACACAATGAACTATATTTTAAACGCTGGTGGTGCCAGTAAAGTTAAAAAAGTTATCACTTTAGGTGGTGCTAATAGACTTGTTACTTCTAATGCTCCAAGTGGAATCGAAGTTATTACCATTTCTTCTTCTTCTGATGCTATTGTTAATCCATCACTTTCTAAATTAAATGGTGCTAATAATATTGTTATTTCAGGTGTTTCACATACCGGTTTACTTTCCAGTTCTGAAGTTCAAAATCTCTTAAAACAAAATTTGTAAAAATAAAAATTAAAAAAAAAAAAAAAAACTTGTTATATATAACACAGCTATGTAAATATATATTTAGAGATATATCAGCTATGTAAATATATATCTCTAAATATTAACAAAATAAAAAAAAAAAAATTTTTTTTATTTTTTTTTTATTATTACTAAATTTTGAAAATATAAATACATATAATTATAAATAGACATTATATATACATTAAATATATTAATATCAAAATATATATATATATATATATAAATATATATTAATAATAATATAAATAGTTTTATCGTATATATATTTCAATTTTATTTTATTATTTTATTTTTTTTTTTTTGTTTTATATTTATTTAGTTTAATTCAACTTTTTTTATATATTTATTTATATAATTTTTTTTATATATTTCAATTTAAAATAAAGTATATATTGTATTGTAATTTATGAATAATTTATTTTCATATTATTAAAAAAAAAAAAAAAAAAAAAAAAAAAAAAAAAAATATAAAATATTCTTAAATAAAAATATTATTTTTTTAAAAGTAATATCCTAAGAACAAATATATTATGAAAAATGGTGTTATATATATATATATATAAAGTCATAATTTAGTATTGTAATAAATTATTATTATAAGAATTAATCAAGAATATGTAATTTTTTATTTCTATGAAAAGTTTAATACATATATCGATTTATTTAGGTTTTATTTTAAAAATTAGTTATTACACATATTCATTTGCTTATCTTTTCATTTGAATATTAAAATAAAATAAAATATATATATATTTGGATAAGGTTATATTTATTAATATTTTTTGGAGTGACATTAGAATGTTTCAAGAGTAGAGTCAGTTTAGTAATGCATTATATATTTGAATTTTTTTTTTTTTTTTTTTTTTTTATTTTTTTTTTTTATTTTTTTTTTTTATTTTTTTTTTTATTATTACAATTGATAGTATAATTATATGACATAGAGTGTTATTAATTATAATTTAATTAATAACATTTTTTTCAGAATAAATATGAAATATTACCTTAGTAATTACCTTAGAATTGTTAATAAATAAAAAAAATTTTATTTAATATAAGAAATAATTAATACATGTAACTCATAATAGCAAACCACATATAATTATATAAATATCATGTATCTTAACTTTAATTTATTAGTTATTTAATAATTTTTGATTTTGTTCCGGTTTTTTGTTTTTATTTTAAGTATAATTTTTTGAAAAATAAATTAAATATTTTTTAAATGGAATATATAAAAAAAAAAAAAAAAAAAAAGGACAGATGTTAACAGATTAATATATTGATAATAAATTTTTTTTGTTAAAATAAACTGAGAATATAATATAATTTGTTAGAAATAAAGTTCAACATATTTAATATTTAATTAATTATTTAGATTTAGTGTAGTTAACTTTTTATATGGTTTATATTAAAATTTATTAAAATATGTAGGTCATACGCAAATGTATATGTATTGCTTCTGTCTTTTTTTCTTCAGTAGAAATCATTGATATATATGTTTTATATATATCCATTATTTTATAGTTTAAATTTCATTTTAAAAAAAAAAGTAATTATTTGATTTAATTAACTTGTTATTAAACTTGACAGTTTTAAAATTACTATTTACAATTTTATTTGTAATATACTTTAAAAAAATTAAATGAACAATCATTAAAAATCAACAAAGATTAGAAAAAAACATTAATTAATATTATAAATAATGAAGTATATTATATATATTATAAATATTAATAAAACATAAAAAAAAATTGTTATGAATAACAAGTATAATAAATAAGACAAATTAAATTAAATTTATTTTAAATTAAAATATTTGTAATTTATATTTTTTACTTTTTACTTTTACTTTTTATTTATTTTTATTTTCTAGTTTATTATTACATAAATATTTAATAAGATTTCAATGAATTCAATTATTTATTTGCAGAAATATATAAATTTAGGCTAAGTTATAACTGCTACCAACTACAAGTTAATAAATAAAACTACAAATTTATGAATAAAAGTTTTAGTAAAATTATTTTGGGATCTTTGTAAATTTTTTTTTTTTCAATATAGTAATAATGAATACAATACATAATCGATAGGAGTATAAAAAATAATACAAATACGCATAAAATTAAAGTATAAAATCCATTACTTACTCTAATTTTATGCATATCATATGTTTCAAGAATTTCGCATAATCCATTTTCACATTTTTTAGATGCACATTCTTTTTTTTTTTTTTTTTTTTTTTTTTTTTTTTTTTTTTTTTTTGGATATATCACCTGGAGCTTTACCACAATAAATGTACGAATATTCAATGTAATAAAAATGTTTATATATATTATTGTAATATTCTATGGAAGATTTATCATTGAAAGTACAAAAAATTATTAACCCATTTATTATATAAGCAATCTGAAATATTGGTGCATTTATAAGAAATATAATGAGTTTCATTATAATTGCGTTTAGAGATACAATATTGATTACTAGTATAGCTAATATATAGGGGCTTATATTCCCATTATCATCTGAAAGATTAATATAAGTATCTTTATGACCTTCTTTATTTACTCCAACGCAATTATACCCTTTACAAATATACGCTGAATTAATAATTATTTTATATATAGTTTTAAACGATTGCTAATATGGTATAAAAAAGATTACATATAAATTTATATATAAAAAAAAAAACTAAAACATAAACATAAAATGGAATAATGTATTTTAGTAAAATTAATTATGAGTAAGATATAACAAAGTCATTATTGCATGTAATACAATAATTATATTAAATAATCCAATATAAATAGAAGCAAATATTGTATAATATAAAATTTTGTATTAACGAAAATTATTATTATTAAGGTTGCAATTTTAACACTCTTATTTTAGAATTTAAGGAAAGTTGTATTTCGCGCAAGTGGTGTATTACTTAATGTACATAACATTAATAGGAGTATTATATTAAAAATGGAGCAATAGATATTTAGTATAATAATAAATTGTTTTTATTTTTATAATTATAATATATTATTTATTTATTTATTATATATTTATTTTTTCATCTATTTATTATTTATTATTATTTATTATTATTTAGTACATTTTGTAATAATTTATGTAATACCCCATATTGGTGAAATGCAATAAATCCTGAAATTAAACTCTATCAAATAAAATCATTGTCAATCAATATCAATAGAAATAATATTATAGAAAATGGAATGTTAGATAAAGTACCGCTTTTGATTTAGCATTTTACAGAAGTTTTTTTTTTTTATCTTGCTGTATTATTGTGTATATTTCTACCAAGAAGAATGAAAATACTTTATTGAGCATAATATAATAATATATAATATTATACACAGAATTATATATCATAATAGAATTATTATTATCATTTATTACTATCTATAGAACTATTACGATTATCAAGGCAAATTATTGAATCAAACAATTATAATTGGAATTTCAATGGATGATGAAGAATTAGTTAACACTATTTAGTTCTAATTTTTCTGAAAAGGGTTGTTACTGAAAGCTTTTGAATTGCTTTTAGATATAATACTATAATTAATATCATTATTATCAGAATTTTTGAATCATTAGAAGAGTTTTGGTAAAAATTTTTATAAATTATTCTTATAATAATAGATACAGAACGTTGAATACCAACAAAGTAAAAAACAATAATGTTTCAATGTATAACATATTGACAATTACTTTTAAAACATGAACAATACTTCGGAAAAAATTTATTAACAATATTAACTGGTTGTAATATTATACTTTAAATTTTTATTCGTTAAAACTTTCATTAGCTATTGAGACACAAGAGAATTTTGGATAAACTCTAACATAATTTCAAATTAGTTGTTTATTTTTATTTTTTTATTTTAAATATATATTTATAGTAATATTTTGCATTAATTGAAATCTTTGAAATATCATGTCCAATAAAATATTTAATTGCTTTTTATTACTGTTTCAAGTTTTATTGAGAATTATTTATTTTCTATGGAATATATATAATTTATTTATAAACAAAAAAAAAAAAATAAAATAAAATAAATAATTAAAATTAAAGATGAAGTTCTTAAATATAACTTTTTTATTTTCTTTCCTTCTTTTTTTATTTGGAGGTTCTGCTGTACAATCCTGATTTTCATTTTCAGTTAATCGTCTTAATTTACCTTCAGCCATTTAAAGATAAATTAAATTATTTTTATTTTTATTTTATTTTTTTTTAATTTAATAAAAAGTTAAAAAGTTATCAAAAAATATTAATAAAACTTTTTAAAGAAGTACTAATACCAATAATAACATAAATAATAAAAAAAAAATTCAAAACTTTTTTTAAAAAAAAAAAATTGATTAATTTTTGAAACTATTCAAATAAATTATATTAAACCTAAAAGAAAAAAAAAAATTATTACATCCTTTTATATAAATATATATATATATATATATTTTTTAAAATAATTTGGTCATTACAAAACCTATGTCCGTATAAAAAAGTTTTCATCTTTAGATATATATTTTAATTTATTTACGGTCATTTAAAGATAAATTAACTTTTTTTTTTTTAATAATATAAAAAAATAATTAATAAAATATATAAACAATTTTTTAATTTAAAAAGTAATTGATTAATCCTTGAAACTATTCCTATAAAATAATTTTAACTTAAAAAAAAAAAAAAAATATAATTAATTTGGTCATAACAAAATTTATATCCATATAGAATAATTAAAGTTTTTTCCATATTTAATTATTTTTGAAAAAATTTAAAGAATTCAAAAAAAAAAAATTTAATAGTTAATGTAGAAAATCATTCAATGAATTGTAGTTATGTATTCAAAGTATTAATAATAACATTTATTAAGATTCAATCTTTAAATTTTATTTATTTACTACTCTCTATTGTGTTCAAAAAAAAAAAATTAGGTTTTAAGTTCAATTAAAAAGAAAATTTATTTTTTTTTATTTTTTTTTGTTAAATTTCTTTATTTAATTAATATTATTATTCTTATTTTAATTAATAATTTAATGCAAAATATTATTACATAAATTTATTAACTCTTGAAGATTTTTATTATAATATTAATTATTAATTAAGTAGTGTTACTTTTTAAATAGGACAATACAACAAATGAAAAAAAAAAAAAAAAAAAAAAAAAGAATAAAATATATAATTTGAGATTAAAAGAAATAGAATTTTAAACAATAAGTTATTAATATTTTAAAATATATTAAAATTAAATTGAAATGAATTTAAATTTTTAAATGTAAAATTAAGATAAATTATTTTATTTTATTATTATTATTATTATTATTTTTTTTTTATTTAATATTCATATCTTAAAAAATATAAATTATTTAATCTTTTTAATAAAATGATATTTATCATTATTCATTGATTAATTAATTCTAAAGATTTATATTTAATAAAACTAAATCAATTGAATAAATTATTATAATGAAATATTAAATATTAAAAAAAAAAAATCTTAAATAATAAAATATTATTATATATATATTTGAAATTGATATATAACTCTGTTCTAATGTTTATTTAGTTGTGAAACAAGATCTAATTTTATTTCAATATTAAATTTATACTTTTCATACTTTGACTTGGTAATTAAAACTACTTTTTTAATTAATTAATTAAAAAATTTTAAAAAATTTAAAAATTTAAGATTTAAAAATTTAAAAATTGTTGTTACCCAAAAAAAAAATTTTTTTTCTTTAAATATTTTTAAATACTTTTATATACTTTTTAACATTTTTAAATATTTTTAAATATATTTTTTTTATTTTTCGTTTTATAAATGTAAACAGTAATATCAAAAAGAAAAAAAATTCTACAAAAAAAAAATGCTACATAAAAAAAAAAACAGCTACATCAAATCAACTTATTTTATTCTATTCAATTTCTTTCTTATTTTCAATTCTATTTTTATTAAATGACCAAAAAGTAATATTATTAGAAATTTATGGAATTCAAACTACCACTTAACAGTATTTATATTTTAATTATAATATTAGTATTCGTTTATCATAAAATAAGTATTAAAAGTAATACTATTATATATTATTATTAATAAATTAAAGCTATTTAAATTATTTTTAATAATTAATTTAGTATAATTTTTATAGATGGCTTTGTTGGAATTATAGAAATTAGTATATAACAAAATAAAAAAAAAATAAATTATCCACGTTGATAAAGGTATAAAGGGTTACAATACATGTAATAGAAAAGTTATTTTTATCATGGTCTACTTCTTTAGATTCAGGAATCTTGAACGGTCAGTCATAACCGAATGTTCAGGGAATTGATATCTTCGGATATTAATGATTATAAGAGATTCGTTATTAAAATAGGGAATTTTTTTTTTTTTTTTTTTTTTTATTTTTCTGATATATGATATTTTATCGAATTTAGACCGATCTTTTACTAAAATTCTAAATCTAAAATAGTATTATCCATTAATTCTTTAATGATTCTTAAGTAACCATCTTTTCTATTTTTTTTTTTTTTGTGTAAATTTTATTAATGCCCTTCTTAATAAATCTTTTAAATATAAAAGAATAAATGTAAATTTTTTTTTTTGTTATTGTTTTTATTGTTGATGTTGTTGTTTAAATAAGGATTTGCCATCAATAGTTTTATAGGTTACTAAATTTGTTAAAAACTAAAAACATAAATATTATTTATGTAATTATAATTCGTTTATCATAAATAATATTTAATAAATTATAGTTACTTTTTCTTATAGCTTATTTTTTCTAGTACTGGAAATTCATTCTGAATTATGATTACAGATATTATTTAAATTCTAAAAAGTATTTTTTTAAAATAAAAAATAATTTTTTTCAAAATCATCTTTTGTGCCATTATTATATGTTCATTTTAATATTTTCAATTTCAGTTTTAAATTTGATTTTAATTTAATAAAAATATTAAAATAAATAATAACAATTTTATTTAAAATCATATTGAAAAAAATTTTTTTATTTATTTTTTATTTTTTTTATTAATTATTTATTTATTATTTTTTTTTTTTGAGAAATATATTATTGTATTATGTTATATCATAAATAAATAGAAACTTTTATCCTTTTTACTATTACTAATAAATAATTAATATTAAATAAATAAATAAATAATAATATATATAAATAATAAATATATAAATATATAAATAATAAATAATAATTAGTAAAAAACAAACAGTAAATAATAATTTGTAAATAATAAATAATAATAATTTTATTATTATTGATACTATTTTTTTTTTTAAAAAAAAATTGAAGATAACACCAAATAATAAATAAAAACGAGGAAAATGATATCAATACAAACAATTTATTAAATGAAGGTATCTATGAATGGAATGAGCAAAAAGTAGAAAATTTTAAAAAAATTACTAAATAGTTATGATTCCATAGAATCCTCAGAATTTGAAATATTTAATCAATAATGGTATTACTTATTTTATTTAATAACATAATATTATAAATATATATATATAATTATCTCTTAATTTAAATTTATTTTTAAATCAAATATACAAATACTATTTATAAATAATAAAAATAATAAAAGGAAAATACGAATTTATTTTTACGGGAAATTTAAAAATGACAACGACTATTTTAAAATTTTGTCTAATAAATATAAGTAAAAAGAATATTAACATTTCAACAAAAATTTATTCCATATTTTAAAATTTCTAATTCTGATGACATTGTAAATTATCCTGGTAAATTTATTTTAATAATAATTAAGAATAATTTTAATAAATTAATACTTTTTTTTTTATCTTTTATTATTTTATTTTGCTTTATTATATTATTTTTTATTAATATTTATTTTGCTTTATATTAACTAATATTAGCGGCAGCTTCATTACTTTATAATTTTAATAATAATGCTTGTTATTGAATATAAAATATATAACAAAGATTTTAAAAATTTTATTGATAATATTGATGATTCACAATTGTGTATTGGTGTATATATTCGTTTTTACGATATTATAGGTAAATAATAAGTAATATATTTTTTTTTTATAAAAAGAATATAATTTAAAGTTTATATAAACTTTAAATTATATATATTAATTTTTAATTAATTAAATTAATTAATTATATATTTAATGGGATATTTAATATTTAACAATTACTATAGATAATTACATAAAAAATACTTTTTAATAATTAATGAAATTCAAGATAATAATTATAAAAAAGAAAATGATATATATTTTGAATGGGCAATAAAAGATTGGAAAAAAAAAATTACAATATTTTGAAAGTCCATTATTTATAAGTAATAATGATAAATGGTAATAAGAAAATACCAAAATGTTTTATTTAATTTTTCTTTGATTAAGTTAAAATTTTTTAATTATTAGTAATATTTATATTATAATTAATATTAATAAAAGGGCCATTATTATTAAAGAAGGCAAAATCCATATTAAGTGTTACAGTTTTTCTTTAGATGAAGATTACTATCACGTAAAAAGTATTATAAGAATTCGATGTTCTGATGATTTTTCAGAAGGGCTTTTATTGGAAGAAAATAAATTTTTTAATAAAGAGAGTGAAATCACTTTTAGTGAAAAATTAAAAAATATAAAAACCAAAAATAAAATTGATAATATTGAAAAAATTAATGAAACTGATACAATTGTTATTAGCGTTTATATCGTTGAGTATTTAAATATCGAAGGTAAATATATATTTATTTAACTAATAATAATAATTATTAAATAAATAAATTTTCATTAATATATAAAATAAATAATTTAATATATAAATTTTTTAAATAAAAGAAAACCATATTAATAAATTGAAAAATATACTTCTCAAAGATGATTTAGAAAACAAAAAATTATATTAAAAAAAACTAATAGAAATTATTTCGAATATAAAATTGAAAATTTCTCAGAATTTTTAAATGAAATTAATGAACGATCTAATGAAAATTTTGAAGTTGGAAATTATAAATGGTAGTTTTAAAATATAATTATATAAAATAATATTAATGAAAATAAATAATAGCAATATTTTTTTTTATATTTATATATTTTTATTTTATATATAATTTAATTTATTTTTATATTATTACATATATATATATATATTTTATTTATTTAAAAGGAAAATCTCTATAAAAACATTTTTCAATGATACTTCTAAAGAATATAATAATATTGGTATTATTTTAGAAAATATGGATAATTTTGATAATCTTGAGGAATGTATTACTTGTAAATATTTATTTTATATAAAATCTTCTGATAAATATTACTACTCGTTTAAACGTAAATAAAGAAAAAATTTTTTATTAATAATTAATCTATTTATTAATAAAAATTATTATTATACTTATAATCTTTTTTTTTTTTTTTTTTCTAAATTATTATTCATTTAAATAATTTAATATTAATAATTTTATATAATATAAAATAATAGCTTCTTCTCTTAGTGTTTTTAATAATGCAAAGAAAAAAAGTGAATACTTAATAATAAATAAAGAATTATACAATAAATCAATAAAATCATTTATTAATAATGATAATAGTCTTACTATCGGAATTTATATTTATATATATGATAACTTTATTATAAGTAAAATTTACTTTTATTTATTTTTTTTTTTTTTTTTTATTTTTTTATTATTATATTTTTTTTATTTATTATTTAATACTTTATAATATATATTTATATATTGTATACTTAAAAGATTTACTTTATTATAAGTAAAATTTGCTTTTATTTATATTATTTTTTTTTAAATTATATTTTTTTAATTATTTATTATTCAATATATAATTATATAATTTATATTAAAAAGATATAAAAACTTTTTATTATTTGTTACGAATTTTTTTTTAATATAATAATATTTCTTAATAGAAAGTTTTATTAATGATATAAGAGATAAAGGAATTGATAATGAATATGAAATTATAAATAATAATTATTCGGAATGGGAAATAGATGACTGGGACAAACTTCAAAAGGAGAATATCACAACAATTTCTAGTCCATTATTTACTGAAAAAAAATATTATTGGTATGTTCAAATAATAATATATATAAGCATTTTAATTAAATATATATATATATATTAATTTGTAACAATGTGTAATGGTTATATATAATCATTTAAATTATTTAATTAATAAAAGGAATGTAACTTTTTTTCCTAAAGAGGAAAATTTTAGTCAAATATTATATTTTACAAGTAATTATAATAATAATGAAAATAATAATATCTATTTACGTTGTATATTCGTTATCCGTAATTGTAATGATTTTTCATGTTATGAAATACAAAGTAAGTTTTTTAATATAACTATATATATAAACATTATTTAATAAAATATTACACTGAAATAAATATAAGATATAAAATTCTTTATTAACTATAATAATAAATAATTTATTATCTACTTTTTTAAATTTTTAATTTTTTCATTTTATTTATTTTTATTTTATTTTATTTTTATTTAATTTAATTTATTTTAATTTTAATTTAATTTAATTTATTTTTTTTTTATTAAGAATCAAAAATATCATCATTGGAGTATAACATGGAATTAAGAAATGATACAGTTGAAGATAATATTATATTACCTATAAAAGCATTAAAATCCTATGAAATCTCTAAAAGACACTTAATTGAGAATAATAAGGTTATTTTTGGTGTTTATATTTTCAAAATGAAAAAGAAAGAAAGAAAATAAAACATAATAAATATATAATTAATTTACAAAATAAACTCTTGATTATTTTTTTTTTTAACCAAAAAAAAAAAAAAAAAAAAAAAAAAATAATAATAATAACAATTAAGTTTACTAAAACATTATTAAAAACTTATTAAATAAATAACTAAAATAACTACACAATTACATATGAATTAATTTAATATTAAAAGTATTTATATAAGTATTATTAATTAGCATTTTTTTTTTTTTTTTTTAAAAAAAAAAAAAAAAAAAAAAAGCAAAAGTAAGCATAGAAATTTGTAATTTAAAGTTTTTATTTTTTATTTTTTATTTTATTTTCTATTTTTAATATAATATAATATAATATAATATAAACATAAATTAAGTAATATATAATATATATATATTTATAAATTAAACAAACAAATAAAAATAAAAATAAAAATTTTTATATAGAATAATTCTTAATTTATTACGTAAATAATGAGATAAAAATAATGAATTTAAATATTATATTGATAGATTGATTGAATCATTATATTGAAAAAAGACCCATAAAACTAGACTTATTAATATATATTCACTATAACTAAAAGTAATATTTAATTAATTTTTATATATTAAGTAAATTTAAAATTTATTATTATTTATTTTTTTCAATAATAATGTATTAAAAAGGTTATAACTACAATTATTAAATCTCATTTTATAATTAATATTAGACTCATAATATATATAATAGAAAATAAATTTTTTGAAATTTAAATAAGAAGGTATAATTAATATTTAATTTAATAGTAGTTATATTATAAATTCAATTTTATTTCCATCAAGTAATAGATTATTTGTTTTTATCTTTGTTATAATCATTTTTAAATTGAATGTTATTGCATCTTTTAGATGGAATTCTTTAAATTTCATCGATGATGTTCCTTAGGAAGATTAGAGTGTTTTGTTTAATCCTCTTTCTTCCTCTATGACTCTATTTCTGATTTTGAAGATTATATTAATCATTATATATACATGTTCCTTCATGGTGGAACTTTAGCTTTAAATAAGCTACATTTTGATAGAGGGGAACAGAGACAATTGAATGAACTACTTTTCAAAAGTTCATCTGAGTCACTTGTTCCAAAAATCGTAGGAATTCTTAACTATCACAATACCTGTCATAAGTAGTTCGTTTGAGCTATTATTTGATAGGTATTGCAAAATACCAAACTTAACCAAGATCATCGACTGTCGTACTGATAAGGCATAATGATAATACAGAATCATCATCTATTTTCTACGAAGGGTGAAGATCCCCATAGTAGTTTAATAAATGGTGAATCCGGGGAGAGTTTAGTGGACACCACACTTTCTATTTTAAAGATGTTACTTCAAGGTTTTATTATATTTTTATTTGTTAAGAATAGGGGTTAGGGGTTATAATCAATAATATTTATACTATATATTCCCGCATAGTACAACTTGCCGAAACATATAGTATTTTTGAGCTTTTTTATTTTTAATTTTTAACTTTTCTTTTTATTTTTAAATTCAAATGTACTTTTTACCTACATGAATTTCTAACCCTAACTCCTAAACCCCTTCAAAATAAAATTAATAAATTTATGGAAGTGTATTCTCTTCCCTGTTTAAAAAAAAAAAAAAAAAAAAAAAAAAAAAAAAAAAAAAAAAAAAAAAAAAAATTATTATAATCATTAATATTATAAATTTGATTGTATATCATTAGAATGAAAATTGATAATATATTTTTATTATATTTTATTATATGTGATGTTTTCTATTAGAGAGACATCAATATATTTTATTTTATCATATGTAATGTTTTCCATTGGAGATTTATAAGGTACAATTTTATTAAATTTTATACAGGTATGGAAAAAATTTTTCTTTATATTTGCTTATGTTTTCAATAGAAATATCCATTAGTATTACTTAAAATAAAATATTGATTTATATTTATATAAGATAGGATATCATTATTTTAGTATATTTGTATATTAAATGTACTATTCATCAATTTCGTTACAGTTGAAATGATTTTCAGAATTTAAAATAAAATAATATAAAATCTTTTTGTAAGGAAATAAATACTTATTTTAAAATTAATATCATTATTCTAATATTAAAAATATAATATATTAAATTATTTCACAGTTTAATACAAAAAAAAAAAAAAAAAAAAAAAAAAAAATTGAAAAAAAATTTTTTTTGTAGTATTAAAATATAATTATTTTTTATTCCATTTCTCAAAATAAATCACATTCTATTTTTTAAAAGTTTAATATATAATATTATTTATTTTATATTAAAAATATAATTTATAATAACTAATAATAATAAATTCTGTATTTCTTTGGTTTTAAATAATATTTATATTAATATTAGTATAAAAAAAATTCTATAGAGATATCATAATATCATAACAAAACAAAATTTTAATTATTATTATATATAATAAAATTATAAATTTTATTATTAATTAAAAATTTAACAATTATTTAAATTTTTTTTTTTATCATTATACACTTATAAATAATTGCTAAATTAATAATAAAATTTATCGTTTAGAATTAAATATTCATTAAAACGATTTAACGAAGGTTGAGATATCTGTTTTGCTATTTGTAATATTCCTGTCATATAAGTAAAAGCAACATAGATTTGATCTTTTAGTAAATACTCTAAAAAACAAATTATATTTATCTCGTTCTTCAATAATTGTAATAAACTATTCTTTTTTTTTCAATCTATAAATCTTGGAGATTGTCATATATTTTATCATTATAATTATTTAATATTTCAAAATCTAGATATAATTGTTAAAAAGCTTTTTTAAAATTTTGATTATGATAAATAGTTATCAATAATGTCATTGTCATCAACACTATAAGAAAAATCAAAATATAATCAATAGTAGATTTTTCATATAAAAATCTCATATCGATTATATTTATGGAGAATATAAAATAATGAAAAGTATTTAAATATTTTATATATATATATATATATTCAAAATTCAAAATTCAAAATTCAAAATTCAAAATATATATATATATATATATATTTTTTGAATTTTCAATTTTCAATTTTCAATTTTCAATTTTCAATTTTCAATTTTCAATTTTCAATTTTCAATTTTCAATTTTATTCATAAAATTAAATTAAATTGATATCAATAGTAAATTCAATTAGTTAAATATATTATCTTTATGAATTGCTTTTATTTAATAAGATAAAATTTATACACAAAAGAATATATTTAAAAGTTTCTGAATAAATATTTATAGTTTTATATATAAAAGATAAAAGTTTAAACGGCATAGAAAATATAATTTATATAAATATGAAAAATTATAATTTCATGTATGCTTATTCAACTCTATTTTTTTTTTCTTTAGATATTCATAAATTTCTATGTTTTTAAAATGAAATCCAGCAAAATCTATCGGTCTCTGATTTAGGAGAATTTCTACAGTTAATATCTATTCCTTTTTCTACTAAATGCTGAACTAAATCTAGCCTTTGGTCTATCACATGAAAATAAAGCATTATAACCATATTTAGTAGTATGATTAATATCAATTTCATTACTTACCAAATAATTAATTATTTCTATATTTTTCGGATCGAACACCTAGGGTTAAAGTGTTTCCTCTATTATTTATTTGATCATTAATATCTATACCACATTCTATTAAATATTTTGTTATTTCAAATTTATTACTATATTAAAATTTTGATTAATCCGCTTAACTTATAATTATTTTTTGCTTAAATATCACTATCTTTACTTATTAAATATTTAACAATATCGATGCTACTTGCCATTGAAGCCATTATTAAAGCATTATTTCCATTATGATTTTTTAAAATAATATTTATTCCATTTTTAACTAATAATTGAACTTTTTTTTAAAATTTGTTTTTTTAATAACAAATACTAAGGCATTTTCCTCACTCTTACTTTCGTCTTTAATATTAACACCATTTTCAATAAGAAAATTAATTATTTCTATATTATTACTGTCCTAGGCTTTCATTAGTATTGTATCTTCTGAATAGTGTTTACCTTCAAAATCAGGATCAACTCACTTTTTAATTATATATGTTTATATGTTCATAAATGTATGTTTTACTATTACTATTTCCATATATATCAATATTTTTATCAATTAAATAAATAGCTATACCATTATAATTTTTATCTCTCGCATAAAATAAAACAAAACATTCCAACCATTACTCAATGAACAAACAATAAAATTTTTTATTATCATTACCATTTTTGTTAATTCTTATATTATTTTCTATTAAAATTTTAATAACATCTAAATTTCAACCTTGTGAAGCTATCATTAAAGTATTTAATCCCTTAGAATCTTTTCATTAATATATATATAATTTTCAATAACCTTTACATTATCACTTTTTATTGTAATTATACATAGACTTTCTATTTTATTTTTTTGTTTTCAATTAAGTAAACAAATAAAAGAAAAGAACAAATTATTATAAATAAAAAATATAAATAAAAAATATAAATAAAAAATATAAATATAATTTATTTCTTTAAAATTAAGAATTATTAAATATTTCTTTATCATTATTTTAACAAAAAAAAAAAAAAAATATCAAAATATCTTTTCAAAATTATATATATCATTAAATATTATTTTATTATTTATTAAATATTTATTTATTTACGTCACTCTTAATAATATTAATAATTTTATTCATATTTATCAATTTAATAACTAATTATGTTATATGTAATTTATATTTTTAATTTGTTTATTATTTATTTATTATCCTATTGAAATAAATTAAAAGTGCTTATTAATAATAATGTATTTTACTATTAATAAAATTTTCAAATATTAGTATATAATTAATATATATATGTAATTTTATATAATATTTATTTATATTTAAAAATAAAAAAGGGTTTATTCAAAGTTATTTATATAAAGAACATTCTTTATATCAATGTATTATTATATAATATAATATCGAAAATATAATATTTATATATAAGAGTTTAATTTTTTTTTAAATTAAATGTTTTATTTAAAGAGTTTATTTATAATGATATAATTGATAATAAATTTTAATTTTCTTTTTCTATTTTTTATATGAACTTCTCATAAATATTTTTAATAATAAACAAACTTTTTTTTTAAAAAAAATCTTTTCTTTAAAAAGTACACTTGTGAAACTTTATATTGGCATTATAATATACATAATATATATAATAATTTAAATATTGAAATTTTTTTTTTTTTTTTTTTTTAAAGACTGAAGACTTTTGTCTCCCCCATATTTTAATAGGTGTATGTTTTAAATATTGAAATGATTTTTTTAATTAAATTATAAATTATAAAAATTTTTTAAACTATATTTTGATAATTAATATTGAAATATTGTATAGAATTTTCTATATTTTAATATATATACTTAATTTACAGAATTTTTTAATTTTTAAAATTTTAATAAATTTTGTTTACTGATTAAGTTTTTTAAATTAAACTTTTTTTTATTTTTTAAATTAAATTTTTTATTATTTTTCATATTAATTTTTTTTCATAATTAAAGAAAAAAATTTATTTTAAAATTTAATTATAATTAACATTCATATGTCATAAAATTATAAACTTAAATTATTACAAATTTTTCAGCAAAGGAAATAAAGTTTTAATTTATTGCTGAAACAGATATAGGCATCAGCGATAAGAGTAGAACAGCAATAATCGACAATAATGGAATAAATTAATTCAAAAAAAACCTATTATGTTAATATTTTAACGTCATTTTTTTATGATTTCTTATTTATTATTATTATTAATTTATTTTTCAATGAAATTAAAGATTTTAAATTATTATTAATAATATTTATAATAATAATAATAATTATTTATTGTAATAATAATAGTGTATATTTTCTATATAAAATATTTACAAAAAAAAAAAGTAATAGATTTATTAATAGAACTAATATCAATCGCTTTATTCAAAATATTTTGTTAATAATTTAACTAAATTAAAAAAATTATTAAATATTTGTTTTTAATTCAAAAATTTATTAAATTTTAATAATTTTTATTATATAAATCGAGATTTTTATTTTTATTTGTATTATTTATTTTAAAAATATCTTTTGATATTACATATTTTTATATCAGTTTAACATATATTTTTTTATCTTTGTAATTTATATTTTTTTAGTTTGAAAATTTTATATTCTTGTATTTTTATACTTTAATATTTTTATATTTTAATATTTTTTATTTTCTAATATTTTTTATTTTCTAATATTTTTTATTTTCTAATATTTTTTATTTTCTAATATTTTTTATTTTCTAATATTTTTTATTTTCTAATATTTTTTATTTTCTAATATTTTTTATTTTCTAATATTTTTTATTTTCTAATATTTTTTATTTTCTAATATTTTTTATTTTCTAATATTTTTTATTTTCTAATATTTTTTATTTTCTAATATTTTTTATTTTCTAATATTTTTTATTTTCTAATATTTTTTATTTTCTAATATTTTTTATTTTCTAATATTTTTTATTTTCTAATATTTTTTATTTTCTAATATTTTTTATTTTCTAATATTTTTTATTTTTTAATATTTTTTATTTTTCTAATATATTTAATATTTTCTAATTTTTATATTATTTAATATTTCGTTTTTTTAAATCTTTATTTAATAAAATTTTATAAAAAGTTATTATATAGATGACTTCATTAATAATTTTTATTAAATAAATATATTTTTTTACTAATTATTTATTTATTTACTTTTTTTATTATATTATTTATGTTTTTTTTTTTCTTTTTAACTATATAATCCATTACTCAATATATTTTTCTTCAGAAAGAGTTGGGAATATAAATCCAGTAGCATCTCCAACTTCAATGAAATCAGCTATTGTTCTAATTTCAGTTTCATCTTTGTATCTGTGACCATCATCAGCAACAACAGTATTAGTACCTACAAAGAAATAGTTATGACTTGGTTCGTATCCGTCACCATAGTCATCCCAGGTAGCATCAACAGCATACCAATCCTTTCCAATTTTAGCATAATCCCATCCATGGACGTAACTGTTAACTCCAATAACATAACCGCCAACTAATCTAGAAATGACAGCGAAGGCTTCACCATAAGCACCACAAACACATTTCTTGTTGATAAGAGCACCATAAAGATTATGGTAAACAGAACCTTCACCATCAGTGTAAGTAATACTGTTGATTAAGTAATCGTGAATATACAATAACTTTTTGTATAAAGTTTTTTCTTTGTTAGCTTGTTCAGCAATAGTTTGAGCAGCATATAAAACTTTAGGATTATACTCGTTAATTTCAGAAATTGTATATTCAGAAACAATTTCAACGGTTACATCACTAACATATCCATTAACAAGTGAACCACTTTTTTCATAAGAATGAATCCACCAATATTCTTGATTATCTCTCATGAAAGCACCAACAGCTCTACCAACACGATTATCAAATTCATTTTCTTGGACTTTAAAACCATCTAAATTGGTAATGGTAACAGCTAAAGCCTTAACTACTCTTTGATTACAGATCTTTTCTAAAGCATTATAAATAGACAATTCAAAATTATTGAGTTGACTTTTGTAATAGACAGCAGATAGATTATTAATCTTATTGGAAGAAATCTTCTTAGTAAGTTTTTTAGAATCAAGAACAAGAGGTTGAAGATTCTTGTTAGCATTACCATCATTTCTCC
>JACVTC010000105.1:45000-97500 GCA_016946835.1 Neocallimastix lanati (nom. inval.) | reverse complement strand
TATACAGAAAATTCTAATTATACTTATGATAATAATTATTATTTTCCATCTACTGCAGGTAAAGGAATAGATCTATATGTCATAGATAGTGGTCTCAATATGAATCTTCATGAAGCTGATTTTGACACATATAAAAATACTCCAGATGAAAGAATAATTACATGTGATGGCCGAATTGAAAATGGTGAATTCAATCCAGTTTATAAAATGGAAGATTGTTTAATTGAAAGCTTAGATGATGATGAACATGGAACTCTAGTTTCCATTGCTGCTATAGGAAAAATAAATGGTGTAGCCAAGAAAGCTAATCTTCATATGTTAGCTACTGATTATGGTGATTCTGACGACCTTACAGCTTTGGATTACATTAAACAACATGCCACACCTCATAAAACTGTCGTTAATATTTCACGTGGTTGTGAATATGGAATAGAATGCTATTCCCAAAGTATTCAAAATAAAATTACTGAATTAATAAATTATGGTATTATTATCATAGTATCTGCAGGTAATACTTATGAAAGCAATTGTATCGGTCAAATATATACCAGTTGCGAGGGTGTAATTCCAATTGGGGCTATCAGTGATAATTACATTTATGATTTAGGTATGGAAGATGTATATGAGCCAGCAGTTTACACAAGCTATGGTGAATGTGTAACATTATTTGCGCCAGGTACTATTCGAGTTTCTAGAGAAGGAAACAATGAAATTATTGAAATGGTATCTGGAACTTCTTTTTCTTCGGCAATTACTGCTGGTGTTGTTGCAACAATTATGTCTGAAAATTCAAACATAGATTATACATACTATTCAATGAAAGAAAAACTAATTGATCTCTCTCTCAAAGATGTCATTAGAGATTTAGATGAGAATACACCAAACCGTTTTCTTAATAATGGTAAACAAATTGTTTATAAATCTTCAAAATCAGATGAATTTTCGAATTAAATAAAAGTTTAATAAAATCAAATTGTTTAATTATATTTGATTACAAATATTTATATAATTTTATCATTATATTATTCATTTAATAAATAATTAAAATTAAATATAAATAAAATAAGGAATAAAAAAATAATTTATATTAATATATTTTAAATAAAAAAGGAAAAACTTAAATTTTGAAAAAAATAAAAATAAATTTAAAATAAATATTTAAATATATAAATAAATAGAAATACATAAAAATAAATATATTATAAATATATATATTATAAAAATTTTATATATTTTAATGTATTTTGTAAACATTAAACCTATATAATATATTAATATATATATATATATTATAAAAATTAAATAAATAAACATTATTTATTCATAATGAAAAAAGAAATTTATATTAAAAAGAATTTTAATAAATTATGGAAATGGACAAAAAAAAAAATAAACAAACAACTAAACAAACAAATAAATAAACAGCTAAACAAGCAAACAAATAAAAAAATAAAACAAATAATAAAACAAATAAATAAACAATTAAACAAATAATTAAATAAATAAACAAATAACCATATAAATAAATAAATAAATAAACTAATTATTTCATAAATAATAAAAATGATACAATTCTTACTATAAATTCAAATAAAGATTTATAACAAAATAAAAAAAGTTTAAATAATGACAAACTTTATTGAATATATATAATACTTGAATAATTATTAATCTTTTATTTCAATATATATTAATTAGTCTAAAGTTAAAATAATTTCATATAATAATTAAAATTAAATAGAAATTTGAAAATTAAATATTTTGAATTAGATAAAATTTTATATAATTTTTTATTTATTTATTTATTTATTTTTATTTATTTATTTATTTATTTATTTATTTTAAATAAAAATTAAAAAAAAAAAAAAAAAAAAAAAAAACTTAAAAAATAATTAATCAAAATATAAAATATATAATTTAAAATAAGTAAAAATTATGTTCTAAAAAATATTCCTTAATATTATTAGTTTTTTAAAAAAAAAAAAAAAAAAAAATATTCTAAATATCCCAATTCAGAAAGTTTTTTTTTTTTTATATATATAAAATATAAAAAATATTTTTCCATTTAATTAAAAAATGTAACAAATAAATTTTTTTGTTTAAATTTTGTGTTAATATTTTAAATAAAAGATTTTTTTTTTTTAAAAAAAAAAAAAAAGTTTATTTAATATTAAAATAATTATTGTAAAATTTTATATAAGGATATAAAAATTTATTATTAATTTTTTTCATTTTCTGTATAATATTATATAAATAATACATTGATATAAAAAATATTCTTTATATAAATAACTTTGAATAATCCTTTTTTTATTTTTAAATATAAATTAAAATTTTGTAAAATAATTTCATATGTATTGTATGTATTGTACATAAAAAAAATTAAATTAATATGAATAAAATTATTATTATTACATAATATTTTTTTCTCTTTTTAATACAATTCAATAAATATATTAAATGAAAATATAATAAAAGTATTCCTTATTAATTAAAAAATTGTTTTTATTATTAATCATCACTATTATTTTATTAGTACTCTATTATATATTTTAAATATTAAACATATAAATATTGTTTTAATAAAATATAAATTTATATATAATATATTTAATTAAAATCAATAAAGTATTTTATTTTTTTTTTGATATATAAATATATATTTTTTAATATTTTGTTTATATTTATCGTTAAAAAAATTGATTAAATCTAAAATACCTTATTAAGTATTTGGAATAATTTAAAAATAAATAGTTTATTTAATAATTCTTCTTTTCTATCTAATTAATATTAATATTTTTTTTCGAAAATGAATAAATACAGTTTATTAGTGTTTAATTCATATAATATGTTTTATTGTTTATATGATAAAAAAAAAATTTTTTTTTTATATTTATTCTTTTATATATTATTAAATTATTAAATTTTTTTTTTTAAAAAAAAAAAAAAAAAAACCTTTATATATATTCTTAATAATACAATAAAAAATTTTAAAACATTTTATAATGTTAATTTTTATTTCTTTTAATTTAAAATTATTATTTATAAAAGAAAAAAAAAAAATTTAAATTAAAAAACTAAATTTATTTATTTATTCTTTTTAATAATTTTATAATTAATTAATTTTTTAAATAAAATAAAACCTATCAATTTTTTTTATAGTAAATCTAAAATCTTTATTTTAGAATTTTGTATTTGTAATTATATATTTATTTAATATTTATTTATAAAATTATACATATGTATTATTTATTTATTATTTATTTATTTACTTACTTATCATTTATTTATTTATTTTGTATTTTTTTTTATTTAGTATTTATATATAAATTACTAGTAAGTGAATACACTTAACAAAGTTTTATTTATTTATTTTAAATTAATTATATGTTTGTAGAAAATAAATAATAAAGATTATAATAAAATGGAAAATTAAAATATACATATAAATGTTTTTATTTATTAATTAATAATATTATTTTTTAGTTTTTTTTATTTATTTAATCTTTTTATTTTAATCAAAAAAAAAATTAATAATAATAAAATTTTCTGTATTATAAAGGTCGTTAAAATATTTTAATGTATATAAATATATTAATACTTTATAGATTAATTATTGTTTTAATATTTAACATGAATGATTTTAATTGTTTTATTTCAATTATTCTATAATAATTAAGATAAAGTAAATTGTGTAATATATATTATATATACATATGAGAAATAAAGAGTTTATAAATAAATGAATATATAAATAAATAAATTTATAGAACAAATATTTAGTTTATTCAAAAAAAAAAAATTATTTAAGGTTTGAAACTGTTAATAATGAAGATTATTACTAAAAATGTAAGTTTATTTTTTATTTTTATTTTTTTGTTTTAATTTTTATTTTAAAAAAAATGATAATATGGCTTTGAATTATTTTAAAAATATATGAATAAATCTTTATACATATTAATAATTTTTTAAATCGATTTATATTTAATTAAATATAATGTTTTTATTAATAATATCATTAATAATCACCAAAATTAACATGAGATAATATTACTTAAAAATTATTTCGTAATATAAATTATAAATCATTTAAATAAAATAGATGTTATTTTAATTATTTAAGTTTTGAAATATTTACAATATTTAATATTATTATTAAACACTTTAATTTTAATTTTTTTTAAAAAGAAAAAAAAATAAAACTAGTTAGATTAGAATTTTCTATTAAAATAACGAAATTATAAAAATATTAAAAATTATATTTCTTTTTTTATTTATAATATCAATTTATTAGAAAAGAAAAAAAAAAAGAAAAAAAAAAAAAAGAAAAAAAAGAAAAAAAAAAAAAAAAAAAAAAAAGAAAAAAAAAAAGAAAAAAAAAAAAAAGAGAAAAAAAAACTATAAAAACAGTTATTTTTGCTTCAAAAATTTTTAATAATCAAAAAAGTTTTTAATAATCAAAAATTTAAACAAAGTAATTAAATATTACGAATAAATTAATTATTTAAAAAAAATTAGAAAAAATGAAAAGTTTTATAATCTTAAATTTAATTGTACTTTTACAATTATTTTTAACTGTTCATTCTAAAGCTGTCGCCGATGAAAGTAATGAATTAAAAACAATTCCAAAAACTTTCGTTACTTTAGATAAATATAAGAATGTAACGGTTTGGAGAAATGATGGTAATGCTAACAAGAATCTTCAACCTCTTGTTCTTGATTCTAAAAAACTTACTAAGAAGATTTCTTCCAATAAGATTAATAATCTATCTGCTGTCTATTACAAAAGTCAACTCAATAATTTTGAATTGTCTATTTATAATGCTTTAGAAAAGATCTGTAATCAAAGAGTAGTTAAGGCTTTAGCTGTTACCATTACCAATTTAGATGGTTTTAAAGTCCAAGAAAATGAATTTGATAATCGTGTTGGTAGAGCTGTTGGTGCTTTCATGAGAGATAATCAAGAATATTGGTGGATTCATTCTTATGAAAAAAGTGGTTCACTTGTTAATGGATATGTTAGTGATGTAACCGTTGAAATTGTTTCTGAATATACAATTTCTGAAATTAACGAGTATAATCCTAAAGTTTTATATGCTGCTCAAACTATTGCTGAACAAGCTAACAAAGAAAAAACTTTATACAAAAAGTTATTGTATATTCACGATTACTTAATCAACAGTATTACTTACACTGATGGTGAAGGTTCTGTTTACCATAATCTTTATGGTGCTCTTATCAACAAGAAATGTGTTTGTGGTGCTTATGGTGAAGCCTTCGCTGTCATTTCTAGATTAGTTGGCGGTTATGTTATTGGAGTTAACAGTTACGTCCATGGATGGGATTATGCTAAAATTGGAAAGGATTGGTATGCTGTTGATGCTACCTGGGATGACTATGGTGACGGATACGAACCAAGTCATAACTATTTCTTTGTAGGTACTAATACTGTTGTTGCTGATGATGGTCACAGATACAAAGATGAAACTGAAATTAGAACAATAGCTGATTTCATTGAAGTTGGAGATGCTACTGGATTTATATTCCCAACTCTTTCTGAAGAAAAATATATTGAGTAATGGATTATATAGTTAAAAAGAAAAAAAAAACATAAATAATATAATAAAAAAAGTAAATAAATAAATAATTAGTAAAAAAATATATTTATTTAATAAAAATTATTAATGAAGTCATCAATATAATAACTTTTTATAAAATTTTATTAAATAAAGATTTAGAAAAACGAAATATTAAATAATATAAAAATTAGAAAATAATAAATATATTAGAAAAATAAAAAATATTAAAAAATAAAAAATATTAAAAAATAAAAAATATTAGAAAATAAAAAATATTAGAAAATAAAAAATATTAGAAAATAAAAAATATTAGAAAATAAAAAATATTAGAAAATAAAAAATAATAGAAAATAAAAAATATTAAAATATAAAAATATTAAAATATAAAAATATTAAAGTATAAAAATACAAGAATATAAAATTTTCAAACTAAAAAAATATAAATTACAAAGATAAAAAAATATATGTAAAACTAATATAAAAATATGTAATATCAATAGATATTTTTAAAATAAATAATACAAATAAAAATAAAAATCTCGATTTATATAATAAAAATTATTAAAATTTAATAAATTTTTGAATAAAAAAAGATATTTATTTAATAATAATGTTATTAATTTATTATTTTTAATAAATGTAACAAAAGCATTAAAATAAAATAAGTTAAGAATTATTTTTAATATAGTTTCAATTAATAAAAAAAATTAACTTATTATCATTTTTTTTCTTAAATATTTTTATGATTTAAAATTATTGATTGAAACTATATTAATAATAATTCTTATCATTTATTTTTTTTAAATATTTTTGTAATTTTAGATTAAAATTATTATTTAAAATAATAATTTGAAATAATAATTATAATCTAAAATCATAAAAATATAATAAAAGAAAAAGTATGTATATAAAAAAATAATTTATATATTATTAATTTTAAATAATATAAAATATTCAAATTCAATATAAGATTTAATTATTTATCTTTATAATTAAAATATATGAATTACACATATAAATAATAAAATATTAAGTAAAAATAATTTTATAATAAAATGTTTAAAAAATATATGAATAAAAAAATAATTTTAATATGATTATAGAGTAAAATTAGAAATAATAATTATAATAATAATTATAAATTTATCAATAAAAAAGTTTATAATAAATTATATAATATATTTATTTAATATATAAATTTTAAGTTTTCCCTGTTTAAAATTTTATTTAGATTTCTTTTGTTGAAATATTTATAATAATTAAAGTTTATAATATATATTTAATTATATTTATATTACTTTTAATTAAAATATAAATATAAAAACAAATTTTTTTAATATAAAAAATAATAAAAAGTTTAATTTAAAAAACTTTATCAGTAAAAATTTTTATTAAAATTTTTAAAAATTAAAAAATTCTGTAAAAGTTTATAAATTAAAATATAGTAATATATTTTATAATATAATATAATATAATATAATATATATATTTTATTATTTTATAATAAATATATATTACATAAATTTTAGATGAACTAAAATAAAATATTAATGATTAATTTTTTTTTAATTATTATTATTTATAAAATAATCACCTTTTATCTATTATTTTACATTTTCAAATCATTATTATTACTGTTAACTATTAATTATATAGTTACTCCATATTTTTTATATTATGTTTATAAATTAATAAAATCAATAATATTTAGTTTTTGCCAATATTTATTTTATAATTTTTATTATAATTATTTCTAATTATAAATACTAATATATATTATACAAAATTTAATTAATGAATTAACTTTATTTTTAACATTTATTTCTGGAGATATTCATTATTTTAAATTTTCATTTTCATTTTTTTTTTTTTTTAGTGTACAAAAATAAAAATATTTTTTTATTTAATTAAGATTACAAAGCGTATTTTTTAAAGAAAAAATTTTTTAAAAAAAAAGTTTATTTATTACTAAAAATATTTAAAAGATTATATAAAAAATATAAAAATTTTTATATTTTTTATATAATCTTATATTTTTAATAATAAATAAAGTTTATTATCAATTATTTCAATATAAATAAAACATCTAATTAAAAAAAATTTAAACTCTTATATATATATCACATTTTCGATATTATATTATATAATAATACATTGATATAAAGAATGTTCTTTATATAAATAACTTTGAATAAACCCTTTTTTATTTTTAAGTATAAATTAATATTATTTAAAATTACATATATATTAATTATATACCAGTATCTGGAAATTTATTAATATAGTAAAATATAAATTATTATTAATAAGTACATATAATTTAATTCAATAATAATCATAATAATAGCAAATTTATTGCATATTTTAAATAATATGAACATTCATAATTTTTATTTTTTTTATACTAACAATAAAGTATTTTAATATTGTAAAAATTAACAATAAATTAATATATCATTATTATTAAATATATAAACTATATTATTATTTTGTTTATTTTTTTTTTTTCTTTTTTTTTTTTTTTTTTTTTTTTGCTTTATTATTACTAATTATGATTATATTTGAAACTTGTTTGAGCATTAATAATAATAATAATAAAAAATTTACTGGGTATTTTGAATAAATATGAATATTTATAAATTTTTATTTTAAGAATAAAACATTTAATCTATTTTTAAGATTGAAAACAATTAATAAAATAATAAATTAATATATCATTATTACTAAATATGAAAAACTATTTTAGTATTATTTTATTTATTTTCTTTTTTTTTTTTATATATATATATTTGCTATTTAATTCTTAATTTTTTATAATTATTAAAATGATAAGATCATTAAGTGAAATATTTAAATGAATTTGAATTTTCTTTTTTAAATAAAAAAAATTTTATATCTTTTTTTTTTTTATTATTTTATTAAATATTATTGATAAATTCATTAATATATATTTTATTTTTTTTCTTCAATGTAAAAATTACAACATTTATTTTTATTTTATTAAGGTTTTAAAAAATTAATAAAAAATATTATTAAGAAAATAAATAAATTTCAAATTATTTATATTATTATATAAAACGAAAAATG
The DNA here is from genome assembly GCA_016946835.1 of Neocallimastix lanati (nom. inval.). Classification (NCBI taxonomy): domain Eukaryota; kingdom Fungi; phylum Neocallimastigomycota; class Neocallimastigomycetes; order Neocallimastigales; family Neocallimastigaceae; genus Neocallimastix; species Neocallimastix lanati (nom. inval.). The sequence continues at coordinate 88,834 of JACVTC010000105.1, read as the reverse complement.
GTTTTGAATTTTATATATATGGAATTTTTTTTAACATTATAATAAATATTCTTATTATTAAAAATATTATAAATAAAAGATAAAAGAGTGCAATTTAATTAATTTATATATAAATAATCTAATGCGTCTATTAGTTTAAATTTGTTTTTAAGGCAAATTTCAAATAAATTTATTTATATCAATATTAATATGAATATATTTATAATAAAAAATAAATAATTGAATAATTGAATAATTGAATAATTGAATAATAAATAATAAATAATAAATAATAAATAATAAATAATAAAATAATAAATAATAAATAATAAAATAATAAAATAATAAATAATAAATAATAAAATAATAAATAATAAATAATAAATAATAAATAATAAATAATAAATAATAATAAATAAATATTAAATAATAAATAATAATAAATAAATATTAAATAATAAATAATTAAATAGTAATAATAATGATAATAATAATTTTTTTTATTATTTTTTTTATTATAAAATAAAAAATTTAATAATTATCTATCTTTCTTTTTTTTTGCCACAAAAAAATTATATTTTGAATTTTCAACCCAAATTAAAAAATTAAAAAAAAATTAAAAAATAAAAAAAAATTAAAAAATTGAAATAAAAAAAAATAAAAAAAATAAAAAAATAAAAATAAAAAATAAAATATTGAAATAAAAAAAAAAAATAAAAACATAAAAAAATAAAATTAAAAAATTGAAATATATATATTTAAATATTTTATAAAGCATTTAGAGAATTTTGACTATTAAAAAAAAATTAGGTAAAAAAAAAATAAAATAAAACAAAGATATTAATTAAATATTATCTTTATTAATTAATTGTATTATTATATGTTTTCTCCTGGTATTTCTTCTAAAAATATTTGTTTAAAAAAAATATTAAAAAAAAAAATATTAAAAATTATAAATTATTATACAAACAACATTAAATAAAATTATTTTTGAACTTACTAAAACACAAATAATAACATTATTAAAATTAATTAAAATTAAATATTATTGAACAGGTTATTTTTTTTATTATCATTTTTAATATTATTTGATGTATCTGGTTATTCTTCAATTTTGTTAATCTAAAATAATAATAATAATAATAATTATAATAATAATAATATTTTTTAAACATTTTTTTAAACATTTTTTTAAATATTTTTTAAATATCTTTTACTTAATAATAATGATAAATTAATTAAAATTTTGTGATATTTATCTATCTTTTTTTTATGCCACAAAAAAAACTATTTTTTTTAATTATTAACTCAAATTATACTTACCATAATTATTTTTAATATTTTATAAAACATTTAGAGAATTTTAATAATTCATAAAAAAAAAAAAATTAGTAATAAAAAAAAAAAAAAATTAAAATAAAGATTATAATCAAATATTATCCTTCTTCATTAAATGTGTTATTAAAAAATTTCTCCTTGTACCCCTTTTAAAAAATATATTAAAAAAAAAAAAATGATATTAAAAAATTTAAAATATTAAATACCTAACATTAAATTAAAATTAATTTTACACATGTTAATATTAAAATTAAATTAAAACTAAATATTATTTGAAGTTTTTTTTTTTTAAATAATAATCTATATATCTTATAATTTAATAGTTTTTGTTAATATGAAAAAAAATTAAAAATAAAAAAAAATAAAAATAAATAAATTCCAATATAATTATATTAAATATAAAGGAAAAAAAAAATTATATTTTTTTTATTATTTAGTAATTTACTCATTATTATCGTATACAGCTAATATTTTGTATTTAAATTCTCTTTATTTATTTAATAAATATACATATTTTTTAAAAATAAGTATATTTTTTATATTTTAATTAATAAAGAAAGATGATTATAAAATTTTTTATTATATCAAATATATATATGAAATTATTCAGTTTATTCTATTTATTTATTTATTTATTTTAATATTAAATTTAATGCTAAGTATGAATAAATGGTGTTATGTATTATGTATTTTTTCATGTTACCATTATTAAAAATTTACCATATTTTAAATATTTTGATGAGTTGACGGCATCCTCAATAATATTAAAATTTAATTTAATTATAATTTAAAGGAAAAATTAATAGTTAAATATAATTTAATACATTTAATTTATAATAAGAATAATAATTTTAATATATATATTATTTTAATTTATTTTTATTTTATGAAATATTTTTATATTAAATATCAACATGGCTTTAGTTTTATCATATTATTATTATTATTATTATTATTATTATTATTATTATTTTTTAATATTTTTAAAAAAATTAAAATTTTATTATCATTTTTATTATTTTATTTAAAAAAAAAAACATATAAAAACAAAATATTTCTCTCCATATTTTTTAATTAATTATAAAATATAAAATATTAAATATATAAACTAAAGTATTAAATATAAAATATAAAATAAAAAATAAAAATTTTTAAATAATTTTTTTAAATAAAAAAAAAAAAAAGAAGAAAAGAAAATAAGAAAAAAGTAAATTAAAATTAAAAAAAAAATGAATGCAAAATTAATTTTAAAGGCTTTATTATACGCTACTGCTTTATTTTCAGTTTCTGTTGAAGGTAAAGCTATAAGAAAATGCATTCCAAAAGGATCAAAATCCGCTATCGGTGCTCAGATGATCGTTCAAGGTTATGAATGGGGTCCAGCTGTTCCAAAGATTATTGTTGAATTCCAAGATAAGGTTAGCGGATTTGATATTGATACTTTTGCGGTTAAAACAGATCATATTGAACGTGAAATTATTGATGCTTACAATACTGATGCTAACGGCAAGAAACAAAAAGGGGCTTCGAAATATGTAGCTCTGGAATTAACCGTAAAAGCCTCAGTCATTCCATCCCTTGGTGTTTCTATGGGTGGTGAAGCTAGTCCATTTACATACGATATGAATACAGGTAAAAATTCATGGAGTACAAACTATGAATTAGATTTAGACCTAAAGGAAGGAAAGTCCTTCAAAGTTGGTAAATCGGAATATGGTGGTGACAAGAAGGTATGGAAGACTTTCAAATACAATCTGGCAGATAACTATGTTGTTCCAGAAACTAAAGAATGGAAAAAGGATTCATTCACTGCTCACAGCATTACTTTACAACGTGCTTCCTTTACTCCAAAAGGGGTTGAGAAGGATGGAGGTAAGAATCCATTAGTTATTTGGTTGCATGGTGCTGGTGAAGGTGGTAGAGATATAGATATCACCTTATTAGGTAATGAAGTGACTGCTCTTGCTAAGGAAGGAATTCAAAAGTACTTCATTTCTGACGATCTTAAGGGAGCTTATGTCCTTGCAGTTCAAACTCCAACCATGTGGATGGACAGAGGTAATAGTACTTACAACAATGACATTTCTGGTAAGAGACAAACATCTATCTATGATGCGGTTTTATTCGAAGCTATTAAAGATTATGTTGCCAATAATTCTGATATTGATACTGATAGAATTTACGTTGGAGGTTGTTCTAACGGAGGATACATGACTATGAATATGATGTTTGAACATGGTGACTTCTTTACTGCTTTCTATCCAATATGTGAAGCTTACATGGACAGAAACATTTCTGAAGATATGATTGAAGATGTTAAGGATTACAATATTTGGTTCTTGCATTCTGAAGATGATACTACTGTTGATCCATTAATCACTTCTATTTCAACATACTACAGATTAATGAATACTGGAGCTAAGAATGTTCATTACACCTTAACTGATCATGTTATTGGTACAGATGATCCAGAAGTTCAATATGTGGGTCACTATTCATGGGTTTATGCTTTCAATGATCAAGTTAAAAAACAATTTGATAATGTCAAGGTAGCTGCAGACTTTGAAAATATTACTATTAAAGATGGTAAAGTTACTACCACTGATAATTATGTTACAAATGCTAATTGTAACAAGGATGGTAACATGTGGTCATGGTTAGCTTCCCAAAGAAAAAATTAGATTAAAAATTAAAGAAAAGAAGAATATATAAAAATATAAAAAAAATATAAAAAAAAATATAAAAAAAAAAAATATAAAAAAAAAATAAAGAAAAAATAAAAAAAATAAAAAATTGAATATAAGAAAAAAAATAAAAAAATAAAAAATAAAAAAAAATAAAAAATGAATATATAAAAATATATTTAAGTATAATCTTTTCTTTATAACGTAAAAAAAGAATAATATGAATAGTTATATTAATTTTTAGCAATTATAAATCAAAATGAATAAAATTAAAAGTTATATAAAAAATGTTTCATTTTTAAATTTTTAATATAAAAAAAATAGATAATATTTTAATAAAAAAAAAATTATATATAATAAATAAAATATAAACATTGTAAATATATAAAAATACATAAATAAAGATAAATAAAAAATTAAAATAAATAAATATTAATAAAAAATAAATATAAATAAAAAAAAAAACCGAGTATATTATAAAATTTATAAATATAATTGATTTAAAATTTTATTTTTAATAATTTATTCATACCTCAAAAGTGCTAAATATTTATGAAATAATGTAAATTTATAAAAAATTATTCCAAAAAAAAAAATAAAAATAAAAATAAAAAAAAAAAAAAAATAGAATATTTGACAATTTTCCTATGGAAATTAATTATATAATACTATATAATACCATATTAATATTATTTAAATTTAATTATTTAAAGTATTTTTATATATACAATAAAAATTGTTAAAATAGTCTTTAAATTTATGTTGAAATTCCTAAATAATATGGAAAGTTTCCTATTTTTGTTCTATCATATTAAAATAGATTCATTCAACACTAATTATATACTATTATTATTATAACATATTAAAATAAATTCAGTTAACACTAAATTATATAATACATATATATAGAATTGCATTTATTACAATTGCTATTAAAAAAATAATAAATAAATAAATATATATATATTTTAATTTTTTTAATATATTATTTAAATTTTTTATCATTTAATTAAATAATAATATAATAATTAAATAATAATTAAATAATAATCTTAAGTATTTATTAAATAATTAAAATTAAATGAAAAAGTATGTGGATAAAAATTAAATTTTTTTTTTTTTTTTTTTTTTTTTTTTTTTTTTGATTATTTCTTAAATTTGAAATTAATTGAATAAAAATTAAAAATTAATTATTTTAGATACAATTATTTTTTTAAAAAAAATAATAAAACAAAAACAAAAAAAAAAAAATGCTTCCTAATGTCAATAATAATCACAAAGTATGAAGTTGTATATTATATTTATTTTTATATTGAAAACTTTTTTTTCATTAAAATAAATGATGACCATATTTTTATATATTGCGAAATATGATATTTTTGTTAGCTAACTATTCTTTCATTTTAGGAATATTATTACATTCATTAATAACTAGAATATTATATTATTTTAGATGTAAAATATAAAATATTATATAAAAAATTAACATATAATTTATTCAAAGAACAAAACCTTATAATTATATAATTTCATAGAAAATTAATTGTCAAAAAAGCTTGTATCACCAGAAGGTTTAGCATAATATATAATTGTTATATCATTATACAAGTTATTTTCGTATAATAAAAACTGAATTGAAATTCATTAGTAATTTTATAAAATTCAGTTATATTAACGACTTTATTTTATTCATAGGTACAAATAGATTTAATATAAAAGATGAAAAAGATAATACATGAATATATAATGCTTATAATAAAAATTTATATATGATTTTTTAGTTTAAAACGTTTTTTTCATGCAAGTTATAAATCATTTTAGATTTATATAATAACATAGCTATATCATTTAAAATATTTTTAAAAAAAAACATTTCATCAAATTACAAATTTTATTTATTTAATACAAAAAGATTATAGTATAATAAAAAAAAAAGTACACTATTTATATATATATATAATATTGTAAATATTATAAATTTATTTCCTAAACATTTTATTAATTTTAACAATAAATTATTAGTTTATTCTGTCAATTTATTTATTATTAAACTTTTGAGATATTTATAAGAAAATATTTATTTAATATGATATAATTATGTATTATATAAATATGTAAAATAACTTTATTTGAAGTAATAATGAAAATAAATTTAAATTGAATAATAAATAAAATTTGTCTTGGACTTTATTATGAAAAATTAACGAATGGTCAATACTTTGTTATTCTTTGTGACTACATGAACAATAATTAGGGCATACTTAATCAGTAAATTTGGCAACTTTAGAAATTTTTGCATCTCTTTTATATCCCCTCTACGAAATTCTTAGTAGACAGTTAAAGCCATAAGCAAAATTAGGATATTCATAACATAATTTCATATAGCTTGATGTTTCTTTAAGTTTATTTTCATCATTGAAAAATGCCTTGATTGATTTTATTTTCATAATTTTATTCCAATAAAAATTTTTGATAGCTTAAGAATTATTACCAAGTTTTCTTAATTAACCTTTAAGAATTCTAGTGTTTTCTGTCTATGGATACTTTCTTGATTTTGGAATATTATTAACTAGGCAGAAAATAATACAGTATGAATTTTTCCATTTATCAAAGCACTTAACCTGAGCTAAAGCGCATTTTGAATATAAATCAAGGTAGGGTATTGAAATCTTTAAAAATAGAATAGACCGAAGTGAACGATTTAGCATCATGAATACAAGCATTCCCGCTCAAAGATATATTAGAATTCAATAAAAAAGCATTGTAAGATACTTTGCTAATAATAAAGGAGTTAAAAATAGTTTTCTTAAAATAAATAGTAATAATATTTTTTTTTTTTTTTTTTTTTTTTACAGCCTCAATTATTGTGAATTTTAATCTTTATTTATTTATTCATTTATTAAATACAAGAATATTTTTTATTTTTTTTTAAAAAAAAAAAATACAGAATTAATAAAAAAATAAATATTATTTGTCCAATTAGAATATAATAATATTTTAAATAATAATGTGAAATAAAAAGTAATATTCAAAATAAAGTGCATAAATAAATTTAGAAAAAAGTTCATAGGCAAAGAACTCACCTCCATATTAATTATTCCGGATTAGGGTTTTCTCCTTCAGAGGAATTGGCCCTACTACCCTGTCTTACTGTATTTTCAATGTTGAAGCTCCTAATAGAATTCTAGGATTCCTTAAAAAGTTTCTGATTGAACAGAGTGCTTTAAACACTTACTAAGCATATTAATCACAGGTTTCAAATACAAAACCTTATCAAAAGGCATAGCAGTCAGTAATAGAGATTGTCTTACCTGCTAAGTAAAAAGGAGGATCACTTTTATTTTGAAATAATGGAGTATCTGAACGAATAAATTAAAATAAATAAAAAAAAAAAATAAAGAAGGAATATTAATAATAAATATGTTTTTTTTTTTTTTTTTTTTTTTAAAAAAACTCTGTAAAGAATTTTAATTAATAAATTTTTAATTAAAATATGTACATTTAAATTTTTTGAAAATAAATATAAATCAAATTAAAAAATAAGCTCATATAAATAAGCATAGAAGAATGTATTCTAGTCAATTATTAATTAATATTAGTAAGAATAATAATAAATAATAAAAACAAATTGTTAAGATTTATAATTATATCAACTTTATTTATTATTAAAATTGATATTTCGAGCTTCATTCTTGAATCACTTAAGGCACAAAGTACTTCAAAAATGTCCATTAAAATTAACTTTACATTACATTTATAGACTTATATATGTGGTTTAAACGATTGACATGCTAGTGTAACATTAAATGTAATATACTAATAATGCAAGTAAGTTATCTATCACAAATAATAATAATAATAATGAAAGTTTGTTATGAAATGATAATAAAATAAGAAAATGTGTAAAAATATCATAAAATAATTATAAAATATAAATGTAAATAATAATTACGTATTAAATGAAATTAATGAATACAAAATGTAAGAAATTAATGTAAAACAAATAGATAAATAGTAAATAGGAAAAATATATTAATTAGAGTTTAGGAAATATTTTATTATAGTTCATATAGAAAAATAGTAATTTTATAACATTTATTAAGAATAGAAATTTTATTAGAGAATATTATTATAACACCTGATACTTACTCCTTAATATAATTTATATATTTCATAGTAAAAATCATATGTTATAATAATATAAAATTTATAATTAAGATAAAGTATAAATAGTACAAAAAAATGTTTAATTGCTCAGGGAGCTAAATAGTTCATAAACATATAATAAATAAATAAAAAGATCTTAAAAGAAAACTATACTTGAAACCTCTCTTTAAGTGTATAAAGTTAATTTCTTAACTGAACCTTATCAAGTTTATATAATTAATTAAACAACATAAACTTAATATCTTAATAATTAAGGTATTAGAAAAAAAAATATTTAATTAGATTAATTATTTTGTTTTGAATTTTTTAACTTTAAATTTAATGAAAATTTATATTAATTTTAATTAAAATTTAAAATTGAAAATACTATTCATCCATATTCTAAAAAAATATTATTGGATAAAAAATAAATTAATTATATTTATATATAAAAATTAAAATTAAAAAAAAAAAAAAAAATAAAAATTTAATAAAAAACAAAAATAAAAAAACATAATAAAATAAAGCAAAACAATACAAAATAAAAATAAAAGTAAAATTAATAAAATAAATAGTAAAATATTAAATATAAAGTACAGTTTGGATAAAATAAAATAAAATAAAATAAATAGTAGAATATTAAATATTAAGTACAGATTGAATAAAATAAAATAAAATAAAATAAAATAAAATAAAATAAAATAAAATAAAATAAAATAAAATAAAATAAAATAAAATAAAATAAAATAAAATAAAATAAAATAAAATAAATAGTAGAATATTTAATATAAAGTACAGATTGAATAAAATAAAATAAAATAAAATAAAATAAAATAAAATAAAATAAAATAAAATAAAATAAAATAAAATAAAATAAAATAAAATAAAATAAAATAAAATAAAATAAAATAAAATAAAATAAAATAAAATAAAATAAAATAAAATAAAATAAAATAAAATAAAATAAAATAAAATAAAATAAAATAAAATAAATAGTAGAAATATGAATATAAAGTACAGATTTAATAAAATAAAATAAAATAAAATAAAATAAAATAAAATAAAATAAAATAAAATAAAATAAAATAAAATAAAATAAAATAAAATAAAATAAAATAAAATAAAATAAAATAAAATAAAATAAAATAAAATAAAATAAAATAAAATAAAATAAAATAAAATAAATAGTAGAAATATGAATATAAAGTACAGATTTAATAAAATAAAATAAAATAAAATAAAATAAAATAAAATAAAATAAAATAAAATAAAATAAAATAAAATAAAATAAAATAAAATAAAATAAAATAAAATAAAATAAAATAAAATAAAATAAAATAAAATAAAATAAAATAAAATAAAATAAAATAAAATAAAATAAAATAAAATAAAATAAAATAAAATAAAATAAAATAAAATAAAATAAAATAAAATAAAATAAAATAAAATAAAATAAAATAAAATAAAATAAAATAAAATAAAATAAAATAAAATAAAATAAATAGTGAAGTAATATAAAAGAATAAAGTATTAATAAAAATAAAATAAAATAAAATAAAATAAAATAAAATAAAATAAAATAAAATAAAATAAAATAAAATAAAATAAAATAAAATAAAATAAATATTTGAAATATAAATATTAAAGTACAGATTTAATAAAATAAAATAAAATAAAATGAATAAGTAACAAATAGATAAATAAATATATAAATAAATATAAAAATAAATAATAAAGTAAATAAAATATTATTGTAATATGGAATTCGATTTGGAATTGCAATTTAAACAATTAAAGAAAGTTTTAAATAGTTCAACTAAAATTAATAAAGATAACATTGATTTTTATATAGAAGCTATTGATTTAGGTAATGTAGATAGAATAAAATATCTAATTGCCAAAGATAAAAATAAACATTCAAACGTAAATAATGATATTGTCTATGAAATTTTCCAAAGAAATCTTCTTGATGAAGACAGGTTGATATTTATAATTGAAAATTGCAGTAATTATTTAAATATATCAACGAAATTAATTAAATACTTAATCAACTATAGTCAAATTCAATTGTTAGATATTATTTTTAATAATTATAAATTTTTCGACAATGATTTTATTATAAATTTGCTAAACTATTATAAATATAAAAACCCAATATCTACAATGAAGTTAACTCAACTGATTAAAAAATATGAATTTAAACCTTTTAATGAGGAATCGAAGTATATAATATCCAATTTTAGCATAACAAAATATTTATTTGCAGCGTGTATACTTGGATCAATATCTGCAATAAAATATTTTATTAATCTTGGAATTGATATTAATGGGATAAACCATTACGGTGAAACATCTCTTCATTATGCCTGTAGATTGGAAAATGTAGATATAGTTAAATACTTGGTGAATCATGATGCATATATAGATAAAGAAAATAATGATGGTGAAACACCAATATTTATCGCCTGTAAATATAGAAATGATACTATAGTTAAATATTTAGTGGAGAATGGTACAAATGTAAATAAAGAAAATAGTAATGGTGAAACACCATTATTTATTGCTTGTGATTATGGAAATGAAACTATAGTAAAGTATTTAGTGGATCATGGTGCAAATGTAAATAAAATAAGTAAAAATGATAAAACACCATTATTTATTGCTTGTGAAAATGAAAATGAAACTATAGTTAAATATTTGGTGAACCATGGTGCAAATGTAAATTTCTCATTAACACGTTATAGTGATACACCATTAGTGAGAGCATGTCAATATGGAAGTGATAATATAGTAAAATATTTGATTGATAATGGAGCAGATGTAAATAAAGAAGATTATTATGGTGAAACCCCATTGTTCGTTGCCTGCAAATTTGAAAAAGTTAGTATAATGAAATATTTGATTAACCATGGAGGAGATATTAATAAAGAAAATAGATATGGCAAAACACCATTATTTATTGCCTGTGAATATAGAAATGAAAATACAATAAAATGTTTAGTAGAGAATGGTGCAAATGTAAATAAAGAAAATAATGATGGTGATACACCATTAATAGTAGCATGTAAATCTAGACGTGATAATGTTATAAAATATTTGATAGAGCATGGCGCAGATGTAAATAAAGAAAATAATGATGGTGAAACACCATTAATGTTTGCAAGGAAAAATGAAAATAAGACATTAATTAATTATTTAGTTGACCATGGTGCAAATATAAATATAAAATTAGACAACGGTAAAACAGTATTATTTAATGCCTGTGAACGTGGAAATAAAACTCTTGTTAAATATTTAGTGAATCATGGTGCAGATGTAAATAGAACAATATCAACTCAAATTGATACACCATTAATAATGGCATGTAAATATGGAAATACTAATATGATAAAATATTTGATTGAACAAGGGAGGGCAGATATAAATAAAGAAAATATTCATGGTGAAACACCATTATTGTTTGCCTGCAAGAATAAAAAAAAGAAGTTAATTAAATATTTAGTTGAGCATGGTGCAGATGTAAATAAAGAAAATATTGATGGTGAAACACCATTATTTATTGCCTGTGAATTTAAAAATGAAACTATAATTAAATATTTAGTGGAACATGGCGCAGATGTAAATAAAGAAAGTAATAATGGTAAAACTTCATTAATAATAGCATGTAAATCTGGAAATAGTAATATAATAAAATATTTGATTAAACATGGAGGAGACATTAATAAAGAAAATAGATATGGTAAAACACCATTATTTATTGCCTGTGAAAATAGAAATGAAAATGCAATAAAATGTTTAGTAGAGCATGGTGCAAATGTAAATAAAGAAAATAATAATGGTGAAACACCATTATTTATTGCCTGTGAATTTGAAAATGAAACTATAATTAAATATTTAGTGGAACATGGCGCAGATGTAAATAAAGAAAGTAATAATGGTAAAACTTCATTAATAATAGCATGTAAATCTGGAAATAGTAATATAATAAAATATTTGATTAAACATGGAGGAGACATTAATAAAGAAAATAGATATGGTAAAACACCATTATTTATTGCCTGTGAAAATAGAAATGAAAATACAATAAAATGTTTAGTAGAGAATGGTGCAAATGTAAATAAAGAAAATAATGATAGTAATATACCATTAATAATAGCATGTAAATTCGGAAATGAAAATGTTATAAAATATTTGATTGAACATGGAGCAGATGTAAATATAGAAAATAATGATGGTGATATACCATTAATAATAGCATGTAAATCCAGAAATGAAAATGTTATGAAATATTTGATTGAACATGGAGCAGATGTAAATAAAGAAAATAGATATGGCAAAACACCATTATTTATTGCTTGTTATTTTAGAAATGAAACTATAATTAAATGTTTAGTGGAACATGGCGCAGATGTAAATAAAAAATTAAAGAATGGTACAACACCATTAACAATAGCATGTATATTTAGAAATAGTAATATGATAAAATATTTTATTGAACAAGCAGGGGCAGATATAAATAGAGAAAATAGATATGGCAAAACACCATTGCTTATTGCTTGTTATTCTAGAAATGAAACTCTAGTAAAATATTTAGTAGAACATGGAGCAGATGTAAATAAAGAAAATAATGAAGGTGAAACACCATTATTTATTGCCTGTGAATTTGGAAACGAAACTATTGTTAAATATTTAGTAGAGAATGGTGCAAACGTAAATAAAGAATTAAAAAACTGTAAAACGCCATTACTTAGTGCCGATGAAATTGAAAATGCAATTATTGTTAAATATTTAGTAGAGGATAGTGCAAATGTAATTGAAGAATTAAACAATGGTAGAACACCATTATTTATTTCCTGTAAATTTGAAAATGAAACTATCGTAAAATATTTGATTGATCATGGAGCAGATGTAAATAAAGAATTAAAGAACGGGATAACACCATTATTTATTGCCTGTGAATTTGGAAATGAAACTATTGTTAAATATTTAGTAGAAAATGGTGCAAATGTAAATAAAGAATTAAAAAATGGTATAACACCATTATTTATTGCTTATGAATCTGGAAATGAAACTATAGTTAAATATTTAGTTGATCATGGAGCAATCATAAAAACAAAAATGTTATCACATTTCCATGAAATATAATCTCTCTAAATTATTAAATGGATTATAAAATTTTTATAAAAATGCTTAATTATTGTTTTTATTATTATTAAATAATTAATTAAAAAAAAAAAAAAATAAGTAAACAGAAAAAAATATTTTTGATGAATCTATATCATTTATATATTTATTTACCATATTTTATAATTATTATTTAAAAAAAAAAAAAAAAAATGAAATTAATGTTATTATCATAAATGTAATAATTAAATATTTAATAATGAAGTATTAATGTTTATTATGAAAAATCAAATAATCATTGTGAACTTGAAAATGATTGTCAAAAAAAGAATTTAAATGATGTCAATGAATAATTAATTTTTCTTTTTCTTTTAGTTTAATGGTAATATAATATAATATCTTTAATATTTTAAAATTTATTATCATTTAAATTTTAGATAATTAAAATATTACTAACAATAAGTACTTTTAAAAAAAATAAAATTTTAATAATATATTATTTTTTATAAAATAAATTAAAATTAAAAAATAATAATAAGCTTATTTAAAAATAATAAAAATATAAAAATAATAAAATATATATATATATATAATATATATATAATATAAAAATAGAAAATATAAAAATTAATAATAAAATAATAAAAAAAAATAAAAAAAAAAAAAAAAAAAAAAAAAAAATTAATGAAAAAAATTTAGTTCTTTATATGTATATATAATTATATAAATTAAGTAAATGCTTTTGTATTAAAATATATATATATATATATATATATTTTTTTTTTCATTATTAAATAGTAAATTAAAGAAATATTATTATATATTGTAAAATATGTTTATTTTTATTTTTTTTTAATAATTAAAATATTCAAAAATTAATAAATTTATTTATAATAATTTTTTTAAACATTAAAATTATAAAAATAAGTTTTATATCATAGAACAATTTTATTCAAAATGAACCATACCAAATATAGATTTGGTTATTGTTCAAGATTCATAACATATTTCCCATTATAAACAAAAACAGAAGGAGTAACGGATCCAGCAACAACCTTAAAATGTAACTAATATATTATTTTATTAAAAGTAAAAAAAAAAAAAGAAAAATATTTAAATTTTATATTTATAATTATATTTAATTAATTTTTTTTTAGTAAAAATATTTTTATATATTTATATATATTAAATTCATATATTATTTAAAAAATAACTAATATATTATATTAATTTTATTAGAAGCAAAAAAAAAAAAAAAAAAAGAGAGAGAGAAAAAATTTAAATTTTATATTTATAATTATATTCAATTAATTTTTTTTAAGTAAAAATATTTTTATATATTTATATAAATTAATTTCATATATTATTTAATTTTTTTTTTAAATACTTTTTTATTTTATTTTATTTTATTTTTTATTTTATTTTATTTTATAATTTTTAGTATTATAATTTTTTAATTAAAATCATTAGGGAAAATTAAATTGTAATTTTAATTAATATAATTAATAAAAAATTCTTTTGATGTTTTATAAACCAAACTGTTCTAAAAATATTCTAAAAAAGGAATAAATTAAAAAATTAATTAAATAAATGAATCAATTATGAATAAAAAAAAAACAAAAAAAAAAAAAAGAATATTATATGTATAAATACTAAATATTATTGGTTTAAAAGTAATATGTTAAATATATTTTATCCAATTTATTTATAATAAATTATTTAATATTTAAAATTATAATAAAAGATGTTAATAAAATAAAAATATTAATTAAAATGTTAATTAAATATGTAAACTAAAATTACTTAGTTTTCTAAAAAACTTTAAATAAATAAAATTATTTATAAAATTAAATTTTCAATTAATCTTGTATTAATATAAAAATAAATTAATAAATTCTATTATTATTCTATTATTTATTTTAAAATTTTAAATATGAATATATATATATTTTTTTTGTATTTAATTAACAAAATGATTATACAGAATTAAGTTGGATATTAATATCAAAGCATTAAAATTATGAAGTTAATAAAAAATTTTTATTGATATTTTATTACAATTTTAGTATTAAAATTATTACATTAAATAAAACAATAAAAACAATAATTTCAACTGTCATTTTCATCAAGTTAAATTTCTCTCACCTACCAAAATTATTTAATAATTTTAATTTCTCTCTTTTCTCATATCATCATAAATTGTGATGTTGTTCTGGAAGTGGCGTAGTTATTATGAAATTAATTACTTTTTAATTTATTTTATTATTGTCATATGAATAAAAGTGGTTACCTATTAAAAAAAAACATTTTTTGAACAAAAAAAAAAAAAAAAAAAAATAAAAGTAAATTATAATATATATATTTTAATAATATTTAAAATCTGTAAATATGTATATCAAAATTTTATATTTATTAAAAAAACATTAATAAAAATAAAGAAATTTGTATTTAAAAAACATAATATAAAATAAATTTATTGCATTTTCTTTTATCTTATATATATATATTTCTAATTTCTAATTACAAATAATTACAAAATGGTAAAATATTAAAAACCTTCCATATCATTCAAAATATTATATAAATATAATATAAATTACTATAAAAATATTTAATTTAAAATGATATATTTAATAATATTTTTTATATTTTATGTATGTAATAATAATAATAATAATAATAATAATAATAATAATAATACAAGAAAATTATAAAACAAATAAAAGCTTTATTATTTAAGAACATTTTGATTTTAAAAAGTGATAAAAATGAACTAAAAAGACAATTCTATCTTTTTTTTGTGGTACTATTTCTAACTGGTAAAATGAATAATATTAAATATTAAATTTTAAAACTTTTTAATTTTATTGAAGGAATAATAAATATTAGATTTACTAATATTTGAATTTAACTCCTAGTTCCTTTAAAAAATTATTAAAATTTTAAAGTTTAATTTTTTATTTTTTTATTTATTTATTTTTGAAATTAATAATTATTCAAAATTTTAAATAAAAATGAACTATTTTTTTTTTTTTTTTTTTTTTTTATATATATATATATGTAAAAATATAATAAATTATATATGAATAAACAGTTATATATAAACCTTTATTTAGCAAAAATGACAAACCAATAACTATAAACTTAAACAGAATGCTGAATGATGATATAAATAGTAATTTTCAAAAAACTATTTCAGAATTATATAAAAATAAATTTTATATAGGATTTGTTTTTCCCAAAAAAAATGAATATTACAATTTATTATATAGTCGTATTGTTAATAATGAATTACTGAATTTTTCAAATATAAATTATAAAATATTTTATGAAGAAGAAGCATTAAATGAATTTAGTAATATCGAAAACATTTATGCAGCAGTAATATTTAAAGAAAATTACTTGAATTATACTATAAAAATGAACCATAATTTTATTTCTAATAGCAGTAAATCAGTTGAACCTATTGAACCTATTACTGCTAATAATAAAAATTATACTAATGCTGATAAATATATAAAACATTTTATACCGATTCAATTAGCTGTAGATCAAGCAATTATAAAATTTAAGAGCGATAAAAATATTAATATTACAGTAAATTATGGAAATTTAAAATATGAATCAACTTTTGTTAATAGACTGTCAACAACAACAATGATATATGATATTGTATATAGTAATTCTTTATTCTCTATACTTTATTCCTTACCGAAATATATAATTTATGAAAAAGAAAAAGATTTGAAAAAAACATTATCTATTAATGGAATAAGTTCTTTTTCTTATTATTGCTCTTGGATTTTAATATATATTGTAGAAAATATTATATATACTTTATTGATACTTCTATTAGAATTGTTCATAAACATAATTGGATTTTATAATTCTATTATGAAATTTATTGTGCTCATTTTATTTTCGCTATCTTTTTTATCCTTTCTAATAGGATTTTCCTCATTTTTTAAAAATTCAAACACCTATTTTAAATCAATATCCCTAATATTTCCTATTTTATCTATACCTTTTTTTCTCTTTGATTTTATTGAATATTTTTTTGGAATAACAACTAATTTCATTTTATTTGATATATTTGATCCTTTTTTTTACAATGGACAATTTAATACAGGAAATTCATTATAATTATCGTTTAAAAAATAATTCATTTTTAATTTATTTTAATTCTTCTTCCTTTAGATATAATATATTATATTTTATATTTCAAATAGTATTTTATCTTTTCATAGGTATTTTTAAGGAAATTAAATTCTCAGAAAAAATATTTTTTATTTCAAAGTTTAAAGATAAAGAAATATATAAAAATGACGGTTTTTCTTCTTGTATAAAATATAATGATGATATAGAAAAAATCAATATAAAAGAGAAATGTTTATTAGAAATTTCACAAATTTCTAAAATATATAAAATAAATAGAAACAAACACAGACTTTATGATCCAAGTATTAAAAAGCAAAAAAGTATTTTTTTTGCATTAAATGATATAAATTTTAAAGTTTATGAAAATGAAATATTTGGAATATTAGGGCATAATGGTGCTGGTAAAACTACTTTATTTAATATTATGACAGGATTAATAAAACCTAATAGTGGGAATATTTATTATGATGGAATAAATTTTTTTAAAGATAAATCTAACATTCAAAAAAATTTTGGTAAATATTTTAGTATAAAATTAAATATTTTAGTATTTTATAATAATAACAGTAATATTATATATATTAAAAAATATATTTATATATATATATTTTTATTTTTATTTTTATTTTATTCTATTTTATTTTATTTTATTTAATATGTACTTTATATTTAATATTTCAACTATTCATTATATTTTATTTTAATTTATTTTATTTTATTTTATTTTATTTTATTTTATTTTATTTTATTTTATTTTATTTTATTTTCAAATAAAAAAAAATTAAAAAAAATTATCTATTAATAATAAATTATTATATAAAATATGTTTAACTTTAATTAGGAGTATGTCTTCAGAATAATTCATTATTTGAAAATTTAACAGTAGAAGAAAATATATTAATATTTTCTAAATTAAAAGAATTTAGGGTTAATGTTGATGAATTCCTTAATGAGATAGATCTTTATAGTAAAAAAAATGATATTGTTGAAAATTTAAGTGGAGGACAGAAAAGAATTCTAAACGTAGCGATAGCGTTTATAGAAAATCCAAAATATGTTTTTTTAGATGAACCCACTACAGGATTGGACCCTGTTTCGAGAAGAATTGTATGGAAAATTATTAAGAAAAATAAAAAAGGAAAAGCTATATTTTTATCTACACATTATATGGATGAAGCTGATATTTTAACTGATAGGAAATTAATTCTAAATAAAGGTGTTATTCGTTGCCTTGGAAGTAGTATGTTCCTTAAGAAGCATTTCAATATTAAATATCATCTTAATATTAAAGGCTCAGACTATAATTATATATATGAAATGGTAAAGACTTATATTCCTACAATTGATAAAAATAGTTATTATGAAAAAAAAAATATTGAAAAGAAAACATTGGAAAATAGAATTGATGAAGATAATATTTATATGTTTGAAATTCCAAACCAATATTCTTATCAGTTGTCTAATCTAATATCGAAATTAGAAGAAATAAAACAATTTAATCATAGTATTATAAGCAATATTTCAGTTTTTCTTCCTTCCCTAGAGGAATTATTTATTAAAATTTCTTTAGATAATAATTCAATTAATAATGAAATCAGTAATTACGAAAATATAAACTAACCTATAAATAATTTTAAAAATTTAAATGTAGATGAATTGAAAAATAAAAATAGTATTTCTCCCTTAATTAAAAATGATATTCAGATTCAAAACAATGATATTTCACAATTCAAACCATTAAAGAAAAATATTATTCTATCTCTAATAAAGTTTAGATTTAAAATATATTTAGGTAATGTTAATTATCTTTTAATTTCTGTGTTCTTACCTATACTTTTATCATTACTATTCTTTTTAGCTATTAAAAATATAAATAAAAATCAATATCATGAAGATCCTCCAATGAGTATTTCATTTAAAAACATGTATAAAAATTTTTCATGGAATTATGATATTGAACAATCTAATAACCTTAATAGGATTCATTTAGAAAATTATATTAAAACTAATTTTACAACTTACAATATAAAGTATTTGGATGATAAAGAAAAAATTAATAATAATGAAAATCGAATATATTCATTTTCTATGGCTGGAAATTGTTCTAATAATGACAATTATAATTTTAATATTTATATTAACAAAACAATGCCATACGTTCCTTCGATAGTTTTAAATGGTATTTCAAATTCAATTCTGAAATCATATAATATTGATGAGGAAATCGGACTATCAGTTCAACCATTTTCATATATAGACACTAATGTAGTAAATATTTTTAATTTTTACGTCTGTATATTTTTGGGAGTAATTTTATCTTTCAGTTTAAATGGATATGGTACATTGGCGGTAAGAGAAAGATCTAAAGGTTTAAAAAATTTATTAGGTTTAAATCAAGTTGACGGAAAGTGTTACTGGATATCAGCATTAATCGTTGACTTTTTATTATATTTTACTTCATGTTTAACCATATTGTTTATTGGATATATCTTTCATTATGACCCGCTATGTCATTTCTTATCTTTTATTACGATAATTTTCATTACATTTTTTGGTAAGTAATTTATTTTGGATTTTAATATCAAATAAAAAATTAATTATTATTAAAATTTTATTTTTATAGCATTTTATAGCGCTTTAGATTATTACAATATATATATATATTTTTTCATAAGAATGATCTAAATATCCTAATTATTATTATTATTATTATTATTATTATTATTATTATTATTATTATTATTATTATTATTATTATTATTATTATTATTATTATTATTATTATTATTATTATTATTATTATTATTATTATTATTATTATTATTATTATTATTATTATTATTATTATTATTATTATTATTATTATTATTATTATTATTATTATTATTATTATTATTATTATTATTATTATTATAATTTTATATGTATTAATTATTAAACAAAATTTTCAAAATATTTCTATAAAATTTCATATTAACAATTTATATAGCTGTTTATCATCAATTTTAAATCAGTATAGAGTAAGCCTATTCTTCAAAGATGAAATTAACACTTCATCGTTATTACCAATAATTAATATTTTCTTATTTGGTATAGGATTAACAATATTTAGCTTGCTAAATTCAAAAAACAATTATATTGAACCTTTTTTAACGAATTATAATATTGTATTTTGCTTGATATATATATTTATCTATCCACCTTATGCTATATTAATTTATTTTTATCAGTTATATAATTTAAATTTAAAGCATCCTTTTTTTGGATTTGAATTAGATATAAACAGTTTTTTAAGTATAAAATTCGGTTTCATTCCAATAATAATTTCCCTTTTTTTTTCTGGTATTCTGTATTTCTTTATGTTACTTAATATTGAAAATGATGAAAAAAAGAAACTTGAGTCGAAACCAATGAAAGAAAGATACTCCAAAAAATGTAAACTGGAAGTTGAAATAGATAGTATGAATGATAACGAAAATATAAAAAGGGAAATTGAATATGTCAATAGTAATAAAAGTTTACTTCCTATAAGTTTAATTCACTTGAATAAAGATTTTAATGTGAACGTTTCTGATAGAAAAGTTAAAGATTACATAAATAATAAAAAGACTTATAAATATGGTGAGGTTCATCCTTCTCCATACATTTCACATCAATATATTAAAACCGTTATAGAAGATGTTACATTTTGCGTAAAAGAAAATGAATGTTTTGGATTACTGGGACCTAATGGTGCGGGAAAATCTACCATTTTTAATATAATAATTTCTAATTTAAAATTGACAACCGGGGAAATATATTTTAATGGTATTGATCATTGTAAGTCGAATAATATAATAGGTTATTGCTCACAAACAAATGTTTTATGGGATGAACTGACCGTGGTCGATCATATTTATTTATTTTTAAAACTTAGAGGAGTGCAAAATGATTCCTTAAAAGATTTTACGACTTATTACGTTAAATTAGCTCAAATCGAAGAACATACGAATAAAAAAGTAAAAAATATTAGTGGAGGAACAAAACGTAAATTAGCAATATTGCTCTCCATCATAGCACATCCAAAACAAATAATTTTAGATGAACCCACAGCAGGTATTGATCCAGGCTCCAGATTAATAATTTGGGACCTAATTAAAAAAGTGAAAAAAGTTGGAAAATCTTCATTAATTTTAACAACTCATTCAATGGAAGAAGCACAAACATTATGTGATCGTATTACAATACTAATAAATGGACGTCTAGTTTGTATTGGTTCACCGGAATATTTAAAAATGAAATATTGTTCTAGCTATGTATTAGAAGTAGAAACACGGTGTCATGATCAATTTCATGAATGTTTATTTGGTGAAGACGGAATGTTGTCTCATTCTAATTATAAATTAGAAAATGTATTTAATTTTAGATATAAATACACAATAAGTATCAATGATACTATCGGTAAAATTTTTAAAATTATGGAAGTAATGAAAAATAAAAATTTTATTATGGATTATACTTTAAGTCAAAATACGCTTGAGCAAGTTTTTATTGAATTTGTAAAAAAAAAAGAAAATTCCACTGTATAATAAATAAAAAATAATTAGAGTATATTTTAAAAAAATAAAATAAAATAAATTGTTGAAATATGAATATAAAGTACAAATTGAATAAAATAAAATAAAATAAATAGTTGAAATATGAATATAAAATACAAATTGAATAAAATAAAATAAAATAAAATAAAATAGTTGAAATATGAAAATAAAGTACCGATTGAATAAAATAAAATAAAACAAAATAAAATAAAATAATATTAATAAATATTTATTATTATATTAAAATTAAATATAAATACAAATAATTAAACAAAAAATAAAAATAAGTATTTAAAAAAATACTTTAATGAAATGTAAAAATTAAGTATTACTTAAAATACTTTAATAAAATGTAAAAAAAAAAATATTGATTAAAATTTAAAAAAAAAAAAAAAAATTAAATAAATAACATAATAAAGTACTAATAATAATATTAAAATGAAATATAAAAATGAAGTGTTAATAAAGATATAAGAGTAATTATATAAAATATGAAATTATTCATAAAAATATATTAATAATATATAAAATTATTAATGAAATATAAAATCAAAATATTAATAAAAGTACTTTAATGATGTAAAAAAAAAAAAAAAAAAAAAAAAAAAAAAAAGATATAAGAAATAAATTAATAAAATAACTATTTTTGAATTATTCATAGAAATACTTTAATAAAATTTGAAAATAAAGTAATAATAAAGATATTAAAATAATTAAATAATATGTAAAAAAATTAATAAAAATACTTTAATAAAATATAAAAATAAAATGATAATAAAATTACTATAATATTATATAAAAAATATTAGTAATGTCACAAAAATAATTAATACATGTAAACATTAACAAAAAAACATACCCTAATAAAATATAAAAGGAAAGAATTAATAATGGTACATTATATTTAAATACTATTCAAGTAAATTAATAAAAATGAAATAATGAATTTTAAAAATAAAAAGTTAATATATTTTAATAAAATATAGAGTAAAATTTGAATCAATAATAGTTTAATTGAATATAAAAAAAAAGTATTTAAAGAGATATAAAATAATTAAATAAAATATTAAAGTAAAAAAAGGCTTATAGAAATGATTTAATAAAATATAAAAGGTAAAGTGTTAATAAAAATACTCTAATGAACGAACAATAAATGTAAAGAATTGATAAAAATACTTCAATAAAATATATAAATAAAATATTAAATGTATTAATAAAAATTTTTCAATTGAATATAAAAATAAAATATTAATAAAGTTACATAAACAATTAAACAAAATATTAAAATAAAGTATGTATAAAAATCCTTTTATTTAATGTGAAAGTAAAGTATTAATATATATAAAATTAATAAAATATTAAAATTTATTTAATTATCTTTTGTATAAAAAAAAAAAAAAAAAAAAAAAAAAAACGATAAATATTTTAAATATTAAATATTACAAAATATATGAAAAACTTTAGATTAATATTAAAAAAGCACTTTCATTATATAATTTAAGGAGCCATTATTAAATATTAAATTATCATTGACTTTGAATATATAAAATTATTAATAAATTCATTTTAAAGATATTTATAAAGTATAATATATTTTTTAAAATGTATAAAACAATTTTAAAAAATATAAAAAAAAAAGTAGAATAGAATAAGGTTAAATTAATTATAAATATAAAATTAAAAAATAAAATAAAAATAATAATATAAATTAAGTTATACAATAAAATAAAAAAAAAATAAAAAAAAATAATATAAAATAACTTATAAATATAAAAATAAAAAATAAAAAAAAAATAATATTAAATAACTTTTAAAATATAAAAATAAACAATAAAAACAAAATAATTTAAAATAACTTTTAAAATATAAAAATTATATATAGGTTCATTCAATTAATTTTGTATGACTAATGACTATGTGATTTTATTTAGAACAATGCTTATTTAAATAATTAATTTCCTTATACATAAATGTTGTACTTTATTACATTAGAAGTTAAAACTAATTTAAATAATAAATAAATAAAAATTTATAATTAAATAACAACTTAAATAAAACTTCTCCCAACAAGAGAACTTGACCCAAGGCGTACTTTATCAATATCTTAATGTTCTTAATTTATGATGTAAAAATTTATATAATAATTTATCCATATTTGTTTATTTTAATTAAAAATCTTATGTTTTTAATTTATGATGTAAAAATTTATTTAATAATTTATCCATATTTATTTTTTTTAATTATAAATATTTTTATTTATAAATATTTCAGAAACTTTAATTAATATTATTTTTTAAATAATTAATAGATTAATTAATTAACTTTAATTCAGTATAATTAAAACCTTATGCATTAATATTTTTTTTTTAATTTTTTATGTTTAATGTATATATAATGATAAGTTAAATTTTTTAATTTTTTGAAAATAACATTGTAAATAAACAATAAAATCTAATTCTTATTTTACAATTTTCTGTTTTTAATTTATCATATTATCTTTTATTTCTATAGATTAAGAATGACATATATACAATATTTTATATTTTGTAATATTAAATGATGTGATATTAAAAAATATTTATATATATATATATATTTATCTAAGCACTATATTTGTTTATAATAAATATTATTTAATATATTTTAAATATACATATTTTATATATTTCCTTACTTTATATATTGAATTACATTCCTGTGGATTTTGTAGGTTCCTATTTTTACTCAAATTATTATTTATTTAACTTATTGATTTATAATATTTAATAATTTAATTACATATATAAATTTAATATTTCATTAAACAATAAACTGAATTAAATTATAAAGTCATAGAATATGTATGTAATAATTATCAAAATCTATTTTATTTTATTAATAATTTATTATTTATTTATAAATCAATAATTATATTATATAGAAAAATAAATAATGTTAACTTACAATAATCTAATATTCTTTTTTGTTTTACTTTTATTTTGTTTATTCCTTTTTTTTTCTTTTTACTTTTATTTTGTTTATTCCTTTTTTTTTCTTTTTACTTTTATTTTGTTTATTCCTCTTTTTTTTTAATTAATTAATATTTTTTTATTTAACATAAATTATTATTGTTTTAAAAGTGATATTTGAAATACATATTATGAATCTATAATAAATATAATAGTAATATATATATTATAAAATATAGATATTAAAAAATAAATTAATCATCAATACTAATCTTTAGTAAAGTAATTTGCACTAAGTATTAATTATTTTGTGTATTAATGTTTTTCATTTACAAATCCACTCTAAAAAAAAAAAGAAAAAAATTAGTTTAGCAAATATAGTAATTTTCTTAAATTTTATGCATAGAAATAAATTTTATTTCATTGTACATATTAAATAGTTGACCTTAACATTGAAAATTAATATGAAATGTTATTGTTTATTAAATTTTTTATTATAAGTTAAAGTTTAAAACAAATTATAATATATTATAGAGTATAGTTATAAATTTATTACATTTTAGATTTAGGATACCAAAAAAGGAAAATTTATAATTAAAATAATTATAATAATAATATATGTTTAAATATTTTTAATATTAAATATTTTTTTTAAAAAAAAAAAAAAATTAAAAGAAAATACCAAAATTTTTAATTTATAAATTTAGCCAAAAAATAATAAGCATTTTAAAAAGTTAAAATTTAATATATACTAATTAAAATTAAGATATAAATTTAATCATATTATTAAAAATTAATTAATATATATTTTAAAAAATTTTGTATAACAATTGATAATTAAATTAAAAAAAATTTAATTTCCTTATTAGGATTAATTAATTTAAAATGTTTTGAAAAATTTTTCAGACTTAAAATTTTAAAATTATTAAATTAAACTTTATTCGGATTTACGCCATTTAATAATAAAATCTTAAATTCCGTTTTATATATGATAATTACTACTATTTCGTTCCTTTAGATTTTCTTTGTATAATATTAATATTTTTATATTTTTGCAATTTTAAATAAATTTATAAATATAAAATATATATTTATTTATTATAAATATTATTTAATATATTTTAAACATTTATATTTAACATTTATATTTAAATTTAATAATACACATAACAATATACTATTAGGAAACTTCTTATTTTTTAAACAATAACTTATTTCTTTGCTTTAAGAACTATAAAAATAAAAATTTTTATTAGCAATTTAAATAAACTTATTTTAGTTCTTATATTTTAATGTATTTAATTTGCTTTTAAAAAAAAAGAAAAGAAAAGAAAAGAAAAAACTAGAAGTATTAAAAATATCTAATAAAAATTTTCAAAAATATTAAAAATATATAAAAAATCTTTTTATATTAGAGTTAAAATAAAAATTAAATTAACCTAAAAACTCAAAGAATATTCTTATAAAAATTATTATTACAATAATCTTCAATTAATATATAAGAAATATAAATTTTTTTATTTTTATTTATATTTTTATTTTTATTTTTATTGTTATTTTTATCTTTTTATTTTTATTTTTGCTTTAAAATATTATATATTTAAGTTTATTTTAAAATTTATTATTAATATTATTAGTATTAACATAAAAATAATATTATTATTATTACAACTATTAATATTAATATTAATATTTTTAATTTTATTACAATTATTAATTTTAATATTATATTATTATTTATATTATTATTAATATTAATAGTATTATGGATCATAGATATATATATTTCATATGAACAATTTCTAATTTAAATATTATTGATTTAATTAAAACTATTTATTTAATAGAAATATAAATTATTATTAATAAAATTATTAATAAAAAATATATTAAATATTTTTTATTTTTTAATTTCAATATAAATCATTAATGAATATATATCTATTGTTATTACGGTTATTAATGTTATTAAAGGTATTACCTTTTAATATTTATTTATTTTTTTTTTATTAATTTTAATAATGGTTTCAAAAAATTCAATTTTTATTTTAAATAATGAATAATTTTTGAAAAGTATTTTATATTAATTATAAATTGTTATTGATACTTAACTTTTTTTTTTTTTTTTTTTTTTTTTTTATTTTATTTCATTATTTTATTTATAATTATATTTTATTTCTGTTATTATATTTAATTCTAAATTTTTATTTTTTTTCAGTTGATATAGTTTAATTTAGTTGATATTTTATTTATTATTTTTTTTATTACATATTTTAATTTAATTGATTTATTTAGTGGTATTATTCGTTATTCCAATTAAAAATATATTTTATTATTATTTTTTATTAGTTATTATATATAATTGTTTTATTTATTAAAAATGAATATTATATAATATAATATTTAAATTTATTATATTTATAATATATATTATTTATATTAAAATGTTTTACTGAATTGAATTAGAAAGCACTGTTTAGTTCAAAAAATGAAATACTCATTACCGATATGGAAAAAAGGAGTTAATTTTATTATATTTGGTACTATGAGAATTAATATTTTTTTTTTTTTCATATGAATATTCCGGTTTAATCAAATATTCTAAAATTATAAAGTAGTTAAAAGAATTTAAATCTCATTTTTTACGATTTTCTTCATAAAGTTTAATTTAATAAAAAAAATAATATATTTACTATATTAATAGTAAATTCATTATGTTAGGATTTTTATTTTATGAATTGTTTCCATTTTTTAATTTCTTGAAATAATATATATATATATATATATTTTATTTTATTTAAAAATTAACAATTATATATTTTATATTTTGTATAAATTTCAGTTTATATTATCTTTTAAATATTCTTATTAAGAAAAATATAATTCTTAATATTTAATTTGAATCTTTTAATTCTTTTGTAATAAATTAATATTATAATTTATATTTAATTATAATGGAAAGTTTTTGTAATGAAAAAATATATAACGTTCATTAATTTCATTTACAAACATATAATCAATAAAATAAAATTGATACTCAGAAAGAATATGCATAAAAGTCTCAGATTAAATATTTAAAATTTTTTGTGTAAAAAGTTTAAAATGTAGAGAAAATATAATTTATATAAATATAAAAATTTCTAAATTCATAGATATTTATATTTATAAAACGTTTATAAAATTAAATGGCTTATTCTAAAAAAATTTTATTAATAAAAGATCTAAATGAATATTTATTTGAATTTTTTGAATTTGTTGCTTTTTCTTTTTCATTCAATTCATCATCTTTTTTTTTTAGATATTCATAAATTTCTTTATTTTTAAATACAGTTCTAGCCAAATCTATAGGTCTCATATTATTATAACATTTACAATTAATATCTATGCCTTTTTCTACAAAATATTGAACTAAATCTAGACTTTGGACCATTACACTTGCAAATAAAGCATTATGTCCATATGTAGTGGTTTGATAAACATCGACTCCATTACTTACCAAATACTTAATTAATTCTATATTTTTGGAATGAGCACCTAGGATTAAAGCATTTGCTTCATATATTGTTTTATCATTAATATCTATCCCTGATTCTAATAAATATTTTGCTATGTCAAATTTATTAAATTGACAAGCTATCATTAATGCGTTAATTCCATCATTATTTTTAGCTTTAATATCGATACCTTTGTTTATTAAATATTTAACGATATCTAAGGAACTTTTCATTGAAGCAATTATAAAAGCATTATCTCCGTCATTATTTTTAAAATTTATATTTATTCCATTTTCAACTAATAATTGAACCATTTTTAAATTATTTTTTTTGACAGCTATTATTAAGGCATTATCATTTCCATTATTTACGGCGTTAATATTTACGCCTTTTTCAATAAGAAAAATAACCATTTCTATATCGTTACTATTACAAGCTTTCATTAATATTGTATCTCCTGAATGCTGTCTATCATCAAGATCAATTCCTTTTTTAATCATATATTTTATAATATTAATATTTTTATGTTCATAAGCGAATATTAATATATTTTTGCTACCACTATTTTTATGATTATTTCCATACATATCTATATCGTTATCAATTAAATAAATAGCTATATCATTATAATTTTTATCTATAGCGTAAAATAAAGCATTCCAACCATTAGTCAATGAACAGACATTAATATTTATTTTTTTTTTTACTAAATATTGAACTACATTTAGATTTCCCTTTTCTGTTGCATAAATTAGGGCATTTTTATTATCATAATCTCTTTCGTTAATTCTTACATTATTTTCTACTAAAATTTTAATAATATCTAAATTACCATTTTGTGAAGCTATCATTAAAGCATTTCTTCCTTTACTATCTTTTTCATTAATATTTACCCCATTTTCAATTAAACACTTTATCGTAGAATTTCGGTTTAATTTACACGCTGTTAATAATAATTCATAACCGTCATTTTTTTTATATATTTTAACTTTATTTTCATATTTTAATAATAATTTTATAAGATTTACGTTATCACTTTTTATCGCAAAGTTATACATTGACTTAGTTATTATTATTTTTTTATTTTCTGTTTCAATTTTTTCGTTAATGTAAGACATTTTTAGCGCATTATTTTTATATAAATGAAGTAAATTTATGATAAATTCATTACTAAAAGTCAAACTATCAAAGATAGTTTTTACCAATTCATAAATAATTACATTATTGTTAATTGAATTACTATTTATTATATTTTCAGTAATAAAGTTATCATTATTATTATTATTATTATTATTGTTGTTGTTGTTGTTGTTGTTATTATTATTATTATTATTACTATTATTAGTGTTATTATTAGTCCTACTATTAGTAATATTATTAATATTATTATTATCAAGTAAATATTCAATAAAATATAAATTATTATATTTATAATTTATATTGATATTTTTTGCTAAAATATATTTTAAATTCGATTTATCTAATTTTTTTTGGTTATATAAATAAAACAATATATATTCTTTATTGTTATTCATAAAATTTATTTTTGCCCCCATTTTTAATAATAAATCCGCTATGTCAAATTTATGATTCTCTATTGCAATAAATAGAGGAGTTTTTTTATTGTACTCATAATTAAGATTTGAAAAATATGGTAATAATAATTTTATCATTTCAATTGTGCAATTGCTTTCAATAGCAAATATTAAATAATAATATTTTGAATTGCATAAATCTTTGAATATTGAATCCTTATTTAATATAGAATAAGAAAGTTCCTTTATTTCATTATTTTTTATTATTTCTTTTATGTCTTTCATGATTTTTAACTATTTCAATTTAAAAAAATATATTTAATCCTATTTTCTAATACCTATTATGAAATAATATACAATATTTATAAGTTTTATTTTTTTTTTTATTTTTTAACTTTACAAATCAATAAATATTACACCAATCAACCAATAAAAAAAAAGTAGTAATAATAGTAAATAGATAAATTATATATATAATATTTTAACATGTCATATATTATACCTTAAAAATAATATATTAATAAATAATAAAAAATAAAGTGTTAAAAAATATACTGGACTTATAAAATTGTTAAAAAAAAATACTCTAATAAAAAACAAATGAAAAGTATTAAATAAGGATATAAAAATACTTCTATGATATTGTAAATTAATTAATAATAATGTTTAATAAAATTTAAAAATAAAGTATTAATAAAGATTATAAAATATTTAAATAAAATATTAAAGTAAAAAATTTATAAAAAAAAATTTTTTTTTTTTTTAAAAAATAAAAAGTAAACTTTTAATAAAGAAATATAAGATGAAAATAATACGAGAAAGTATTAATAAAAATATCTTAACAAAATATATAAATTAAGAAATAAATAGTTAATAGAAATACTTTATTAAACTATTTTTTTTTTAATCGTTTATTAAAGATATAAAAATACTTATATAATATGTAAATGAAAAAATAAAAATAGATTAATAGAATAAATAGAATATAAAAATAAAATATTAATAAAGATATTAAATTAATTAAATAAAATGTTAAACTATTAATATAAATACTTTAATATAAAACAAAAGTAAGATATAAATAAAAATACTTTAATGAAATATAAAAGTATTAATAAAAGTACTTTCATAAAGTATAAAAAAAAAAAAAAAAAGTATTGATAGAAATGTAGAAATAATTAAATAAAACATAAAAGCATAGTATTAATAAATATACTTTAATAAAATATATAAAAAAAAAAAAAAAAAGTATTGATAAAAAATAACGTTAAAAAATAACTCATTAAATAAATAAAGTTACTATAAAATCATTTTTATTAAACATGAAAGTAAAGTTTTTATAAAAACCATTAAGGAAATAAAAAAAAATCATGTATTAATAAAAATATTTTAATAAATTATAAAATAAGATATAGATAAAGAAACCAAAATAATTAAATAAAATAATAAATTAAAATATAACCCTAATACTTTAATTAAAATAAAAATAAAATATTAAACACGATAAAAAAAATATTTAAATAAAACATTAAAAGAAAAGTATTAATAAAAAATACTTTAATGAAATATAAAAATAAAGTATTAAAAAAAAATATTTATTTTAATATTTTTATTAATTATTAATCTTTTTCAATACTTTTTTTTTTTTTTTTTTTTATATATTTTATTCAAATAATTTTATTAATACTTTAATATATTATGATTATTATTTTTATATTTTTATTTTCCCTTTTTTTTTTTATATTTATTACAGTAAAATATTTATAAAAATACTTTAAAGTAATATAAAAGTAAAGTTTTTTTTTTTAAAATACGGTAATGAAAAATAAAAATCAAGCACTAATAAAAGTTCTTTAATAAAATATATATATATAAAAATAAAATAAAATAAAATAAAATAAATTAAAAAAAAAAAAAAAAAAAAAAAAAAAAAAAACATATAGAGTTATTAAAATAATTAAATAAAATATTAAAATAAAGTATTCATGGAAATAATTTACTAACATATAAAAATAAAAATATTAATAAAAATATAAAAATAATTAAATAAAACATTAAAAGTATTTTTAAAAATATTTTTAAATAAATATTATCGAATAAATCAAAGAATATTATTATTATTAAAAAAGTTTTTTTTTTTTTTTTTTTTTTTTTTTTTACAATAACTTTCAATTAATATATATGAAATTTAAATTTTTAAAAATATACCTTTAATAGGATAAAAAAAAAATTAACTTTAATACATATTTTATGATAAATAGTAAAGCTATTCAACTTTTTTTTTTTTTTTATTTTTTATTTTTTATTTTTTATTTTTTATTTTTATTTATTTTTTTTTTTTATTTTTTTTTTTTTTATTTTTTTTTTTTTTTTATTTTTTTTTTATTTTTATTTTTATTTTTTTTTTTATTTTTTATTTTTTATTTTTATTTTTTATTTTTTATTTTTATTTTTTATTTTTATTTTTTTTTTTTTTTTTTTTTTTTTTTTTTTGCTTTTAAATATTATATATATTATTTTATTTTAAAATTTATTATTATTATTAATATTATTATTATTATTATTACTATTATTATTATTACCATTATTACTATTATTACAATTATTATTATTAGTATTGTTATTTTTGACTTTCATAATAATATTATATTTTTATTATTAATTTTATTATTATTAATTTTATTATTAATAATACTATATACTATTGTAGATTATGGATTTATATATATTTCATATTAATTCAAAAGAATATAAATTATTATTAATAAAAATATTAATAAAAATAGAATTAAATATTTTTTTATTTTTAATTTCTTAATAATTAATAATGAATTTATATCTATTGTTATTTATAGTTATAAGTGTTATTAAGTTGAAGTTTATTAACTTTTATTATTTATTTTTATATTAATTTTAATAATATTTTCAAAAAAAAAAAAAAAAAAAAATTTGTTATTTATTTTGAATAAAAATAAATTTTTAAAAGTGTTTTATATTTTAAATATTTAAAATATATATTAATTTTTAAACTTATACATATTTATATATTATTTATTTTATGATATTATTTCATTATTATATTTCCTAATGTAATTTTATTATTTTAAGTTATTTTATTTTTTATTAATTTTTTTATCTCTGTTATTATATTTTTATTCGATATTTTATTTAGTTATTTTATTTTAATTAAAATTATTTTTTTTTATCATTATTATTTACAAGTTATTTTATTTACTTGATTTATTTGTTGATGTTATTGTAATTAAAATTATTTTTTTTATTATTTATTTTTTTACTACTTATTTTATTTACTTATTATTTTATTTTGTGGTGTTATTTAATATAAAATTTTATTTTATAACTATATTTTTATTAATTATTCTATTAGTTATTTTATTTAATTGTTTTTATATTTAAAATAAATTTTTATTTCACTTATAAATATTTCATTATTTATTTATTTTTAATTTATATGCTTTATTTAATTTTCATTAAAAATTATTTTTTATACTATAGTATTTTTAATTTTTTATTGTTGTTTTTGGTTTATACTATATCAATTTATTTGTTAATATATATATATATTTCTTTAATACCAAAAAAAAGTTGTAAATATTATTTTTTATCATTAGATTTCAATGCAAATTTTCAAATATTTTTCTCTTTTTAATTTAAAATAAATATTAAATCATGAAAAAGGTATTTTCACCATTAGACTAATAAATTAATAAGTATTTTTATATGTAATAAACAAAATGTAGATAAATACTTTAAATATTTATATATACATATATATATATATTTTATTATTTCAATAATTTTATCATTTTGAAATTATTTTTAACAAGTTCCTCTTTTTTTTTTTTTTTTTTTGAATTAATCAATAAAAATACTTACGTGTTTGTTTTTAGATTTATTTATTTTATTTTTACTATGAAGTCAAAAATAATTATTATAAAATATTTTGTTTAGGTTAAAAGTATTTGTAAATATATTTTATAAATTTTTAAATATTTTAGTGAATTGAATTAAAAAAAAAAAAAAAAAATGTTTAATTCAATAATAAAACACTCATAACAGATATTCCTTATGTCAATGGTAAAAGAAATGTATTAATTTTATTATCATTGGTACCATGGGATTTAATATATACTTTTAATACGAAAATCGTTGTTTAATTATATCTTTTTAGAAAATATAAAATGGTCAAAAAGTATTTAAATTTTAAATACTTATTATGGTTTTGTTATTTTGATTTTTGTTTATAAAATTTTGGTTTGTTTTCTCGATTTTTGTTTATAAAATTTAACTAATAAAAAATAATATATATTTACTATATTAATTACAAATTTAATCCGTTATTATATTTATTTTATGAATTAATTCCTTTTTTTTTTTTTTTTTTTTTTTTTTTTTTTAATCACTTAAATAAAATATATATATATATATATATATTATTATTATTATTATTATTATATTTAAAAATAAACATATATATATATTTTATATTTCCTATATATTTCTCTTTATACAATTTTGAAATATAATTATTAAAGAAAATATAAATTTTTTAAATATTTAATTTGAATTTTTTTATATATATATATTTTATAATTACTGGATATTGATATTATAATTTATGTTTAATTATAAATGAAAATTATATAATGAAAATTATAATGTTCATTAATTTTATTTATGAACATATAATTAATAAAATAAAATTAATAATCATAAGGAATTTTTATAAAAAGTTATCGAATTAATATTTATAATTTTTTTAAGTAAAAGTTAAAACTGCAGAGAAAATATAATTTATATAAATATGAAAATTTTCCAATTTCATGGATATTTGTATTTATAAAATTAAATAGTTTATTCTTAAAAAAATTTTTATTAATAAAAGATCTAAATGGAAAATTTATTTTATTGGTTTTGAATTTGTTGATTTTTCATTCAATTCAACTTTTTTACTTATTAAATATTTAATGATATCAAAGTTATTTGCCTTTGTAGCAAGGATTAATGCATTATTTCCCTCATTATCTTTAAAATTAATATCTATTCCATTTTCAACTAATAATTGAACCATTTTTAAATTATTTTGATCGATTGCATATGCTAAAGCATTTCTCTTATTAGCATTTAAAGCGTTAATATCTGCACCTTTTTCAATAAGAAAAAGAACCATTTCGCTATTGTTATTTTCACAAGCATTCATGAGTACTGTTTTTCCATTATCGTCTTTACCATCAAGATCAATTCCTTTTTCAATCATATAATTAATAAGATTAATATTCTTTTTTTCATATGCGAATGATAATATATCTTTACTATAACTATTATTAAGATTATTTCCATACATATCTATACCAATATCAATTAAATAAGTTGCTATATCATTATAATTTTTATCTATAGCATAAAATAAAGCATTCCAACTTTTAGAGAATGAACAGACATTAATATTTATTTTTTTTTTTACTAAATATTGAACTACTTCTAGGTTTCCATTTTCTGTAGCATAGATTAACGCATTTTTATTATCATAATCTCTTTCGTTAATCCTTATATTATTTTCTATTAAAATTTCAATTATATCTAAATTTCCATTTTGTGAAGCTATCATTAAAGCATTTCTTCCCTCCTTATCTTTTTCATTAATATCAATTCCATTTTCAATTAACCACTCTAATATAAAACTTCTGTTTAATTTACATGCTGTTAATAATAACTCATAACCGCCTTCTCCTTTAAATACTTTAACTTTATTTTCATATTTCAGTAATAATTCTATAACTTTTATGTTATCACTTTTTATCGCAAAGTCATACATAGATTTACTTATTATTATTTTTTTATTTTCAGATTCCACTATTACTTTAATGTGAGACATTTTTAGAACTTTATGTTTGCGTACATAAAGTAATTTTATGATAAATTCATTATTAAAGATCAAACTTTCAAAGATGGTTTTTATCAATTTATAAATTATATTATTATTTTTAATTGAATTACCATTTACTATATTTCTAGTAATGAAATTATTATAAATATTAATATTATAGTTATTAATATAATTATTATTACTATTACTATTACTATTACTGTTATTATTATTATTATTAAGTAAATATTCAATAAAATTCAAATTATTATATTTATTATTTATATTGAAATTTTTTGATAAAATATATCTTAAATTTGATTTATCTAAAATTTTTCTATTATATAAGTAAAACAATATATATTCTTTATTGTTATTCCTATAATTTATTCTTGCTCCCATTCGTAATAATAAATCCGCTATGTCAAATTTATGATTCTCTATTGCAATAAACAGAGGAACTTTGTTATTTAACTCATAATTAAGATCAAAAAAATAGACTGATAAAAATTTTATCACTTCAAGTGAGCAATTGTTTTCAATAGCAGATATTAAATAATTATATTTTGAATCATTTAAATCTCTGAATAATGAAAAATTAAATGCTATAGAAAAAATAAGTTCCTTTATTTCAGTATTATTTATTATTTCTTTAAAGTCCTTTATTTCTTTATTATTATTTACTATTTCTTCTATGTCATTTATTTCAAGATTATTTACTATATCATATATGCTTTTCATGATTTTTTATTAATTTATTTATTTAAAAAATATATTTAAAACCTATTTTCTAATTCCTAATATAAAATAATAAACAATATTTATATATATATATATATATATATATTTATTTGGTTGATTTGCCTAATATTAATATTTTAAGTTTAAAAATAAAAAAAAAATAAAATAAAATAGTAATATTAGTATATAGATAAGTAGTATATAGATAAGTAGTATATATAATATTTTAACATGTCATATTTTGTACCTCAAAAAAAAAAAAAAATAAATATTTATAAAAATTTTGTACCTCAAAAAAAGTATTTTTATAAAAATTAAAAATAAAGTGTTAAATAAAAATAATTTAATAAAAAGTAAATGAAAAATACTAAGTAAAGATATAATTGGTCAAATATTATGAAGACATGTACTATCATAATTAGAATTTCTAATTTCATTGCTGCATTCTTCACTTATTTCAGATAAAGAACTTCCTGGTCAATCGAAATATTTCTTCATTAAATAGGTAGTTAGATTAGCATTTATAATGCTATAGAAGATAAAGCAATTAAAAAAAAAAAAAAATTTTTCAACTTAATTTTTAAAATATGACTTTTTCATTTAGTAAAAAATTTTATTTATGAAATATTGTTATTTTTAAAAAATTAATTTAAAATTTAAATGATATAAATAATAAGAAATTTTATTACAAAGAAATAAATAATTATTCAAAATATGCTTAATATATAAGCAACAATAATGTTACAAATATACTAATAGTAATTAATAAGAGGAAACCATTTTAATAATTAATATTTAATTTATTATGACCTACCAAAATATTTTGGAATCAAATTATTTGAAAAAGTGATAAATAATATTATTTACTATATATAATAATAATTCATAATAAAATAATACAATACATTATCTTTTTGTTTATGATTAGATAGGTACATATTACATGTTTCTTAATATAAAGTTTGTTAACTCCCTTAAACTATTACCAAATTGGAATTAAAAATAAGATTTTTTAAATTGAAAAATTTATTGAAAATTTGAAATTCCACAATTTAACTTTTTTCAATTTAATTATTATTTTTTTTTTTTTATAGCGGGCTGCATTTATTGGTAACTCTAATTTTATTTATTTATTTATTTATTTATTTATTTATTTATTTATTTATTTATTTATTTATTTATTTATTTATTTATTTATTTATTTATTTATTTATTTATTTATTTATTTATTTATTTATTTATTTATTTATTTATTTATTTATTTATTTATTAATTAAACGAATATTTTTTTTTTTTTTAAATTTTGTGTTTTTTTTAAAAACACAAAATTTTTAAATATTATTTTTTTAAAAAAAATCTTTATTTGTCCAAGTTTGAACATAAAAATTTAATTTAATTTAATTTAATTTAATTTAATTTAATTAAATCACAAAATAAAAGAAAATTAATTCACACAATATATATTTACACAGATTAATATATTTGACAAATATATTTTTAAATATCGAATTGTCTATATTACTAATATTAAGTTTTATTATATATTAAAATTTAATATATGTATAATAAATATTAAATCACTTTTAATATTGCTTTTCTATTATTAATTTTAAAACAATGGAAAATTAATATTAAATTAAAATTATATAATAATTAAAATTTAAAATTTAATTATAGTTTAATACATAAATAGTAAATGATTTCAAATAAATTGTTTTATTATTTATTATTTATTATTTATTATTTATTATTTATTGAATATAAATTCTATAAAGTGGAATTATAGATGTCATATATATTCTAAATTGTAAAGCAAGTTTAATTTTAGTTGTAAATTTATTTTGAAGATTATTAAATTTATAAAATTAGATTAATTAAAGAATCTAGTAACAATTAAAATTAATAAAAATATCAAATTAAGGAGGACACTCATTATATAATAAGATAAACGTAATAATCATTATTTATGAAAATAATAGTTTTGAAAAATATTTTATTAATTATAATTACAATAGTATGTAGTTTTGAAGTATTAAATAAATATTTAAGTAGAAAATCCGAAATTAAGATATTATACATAAACGCATAAGTAGTTGGACATTATTTATATTAAAAATAAATTAAGTTAGATAATATTTTTGTCAGAATAGTCTGATTTTTAATTATATTTATATAAAAATAATTCTCGTTACTTATTTCTATCGGAAAAAAATTTAATTAAGGTCTTTTAGCAATTCCCATGTCAATATTATTTTTATTTTATATAAAGCAATGATTGAATATTATGAAATAAAACAATTTTTTTTGATTAATCATAACGAAAATATTTATCAATAAGTAAACATTAAGAAAATTTAATAAATAAAAAAAAAAAAATAAATCCTAATTTTTATGACATAGAATTTTATGGTATAGTTTTTACCTCACCTACAGAGTATACATTACATTTCTCAAGTGATAAAGAATTAATAAAAAATTTTATATTAGTAATTTATAATCTGGTATCAAAAGAGTAGAGTTGATAAATGAAATTGATGATAAAGAAAATAAGAAATCAAGAAAAGGTTCAATTTCTAAATATTAGTTTAATTTTAATATAAAAAATTTTATAAAAAAATTATTTTTTTCAAATTTTATTTTTATAAGAGTAATTTTTTTAAGTGTAAAACATTTTTACATTTATAGTTATAATAACTTTTTATGCTTAATAATAATTTTATTTTTCATGCTTTTCTTTTTTATATTTAAATTTTTATAAGTTAAAAAAAAAAAAAATTAAACTTTTCTAGATACCCATGTTTTATGTTTTGTATAAAAAAAGTCATTGGTACAAATTAATTAAGGTATTAATAATTTTAAGGTGAATAAAAAAATAAATTTAATAAAAAAAAAAAAAAAAAAAAAAAAAAAATATATATATATATATATATATATAAATATAAAATAAGTAAATAATTAAGTTGAATGAAAAATAAATAAAAAAAAAAATTTAAAAAAATTTTAAGATTATTAAAGTTATAATTAATTACTAGAATGAATTGAGGAACACATTAAGGAGAATGAATGTCAATATACAAAGATACAGATCTCCTCTTTCTTGGAAAATTTAAATTGATTCTCTTTTTGAAAAATATAATAAAATAAAATGAGTGTGTGTCATTTCGCAAAAGTTCATTTCGGAAAAGTTTCATTTCGCAAAATTTTTTGTGTCATTTCGCAAAAGTTCATTTCGCAAAAATTTCATTTCGGAAAAGTTTCATTTCGCAAAATTTTAATAAATAGATAAATAAATAATAAAATAAATAAATAAATAAATAATAAAAAAATAAAAAAAAAAAAGAATTATAAAATATAAAATAAAAAATATAAAATAAAAAATATAAAATAAAAAATAAAAAATAAAAAAAAAAAAAAAAAAAATAAAAACTATATGTATATTTTTTTTTTAAAAATTTAAATTTAAATTTATTTATTATAGTTTTATATATTTATTTTTATTTATTTAGTTATTTATTTAAATCATATATATTATTTATTTATTTTATTATTAATTTATTTATTTATTAAAAATTTTGCGAAATGAAACTTTTCCGAAATGAAATTTTGCGAAATGAAACTTTTTATGTAAATTTTCCGAAATGAAACTTTCCGAAATGAAACTTTCCGAAATGAAATTTTGCGAAATGCTCCTCCCCCAAATAAAATTATTAAAATAAAATAAAATAAAATAAAACTTAATTAATTTATAAATTATTTACATATTTACATAACATAAAATTTATGTTATAAATTTTATGTTTACACTAATTTTATGTATTTTAGAAAATTTATGATATTTCATAAATTTATACTTTATGAATGTGGTTCATTTCGCCAATTTTTAAAATACAAATTTTCAATACGCCATTTATTTTTAATGGCTTGTAAAATTTTTTGTTAACGCCATAAAAAATTATAATACAATTAATTTTAAAATAAATAAATGTATAAATTAATAAATAAATAGATAAATAAATAAAGAATATAATAATAAAAATATATAAAATAAAATAAAATAAATAGTAGAATATGAATATAAAGTACAGATTGAATAAAATAAAATAATATAAAATAAAATAAAATAAATAGTTTAGATCATTATATAAATCATATGATAATTAATCAAGTGATTAGTTGATTTATTTTTATGTAATTATTAACAAAATAATTTATTAATAATTAAGGTTTTTATTTTCATTTCATATCATACGTCCCTCCTTAAATTAAGTTGTAGAGTTAAATTTTATTATATTTTTATAATATTTATATATTTTTATATTTTATAAATATTTTATTATTTATATTATACTTTTTATAATATTTAACTAAATATTTAATTCTTATTATTTTAAAATAGTTTATAATTAAAGAGTATTATATATTATTTTAAAATAGTTTATAATTAAAGGGTATTATATAAAGAATACATTTTTTTTATATTAATTCTTTGCAATTCAAGTAATTAATAATAAAAATTGCTAAAATTAAATATATTTTTATTAGTAAAATTAGTTTAGTAATATTTAATATGAATTTATAAAATTTAGTAGTTAATTAAATAAATTTAAATTATAAACTAAATAAATAAATATTTAATAAATAAATAAATAAAATTATATTATATTAATAAATTTCATAAATAAATTATATAACTTCTCCCAGTAAGAGATGATATGAAATAGAAATAAAAACTTTAATTAATAATAAATTTATGTTGATTAAGAAATGTAGTAAAAGCAT
This sequence comes from Neocallimastix lanati (nom. inval.), assembly GCA_016946835.1. Taxonomy (NCBI): domain Eukaryota; kingdom Fungi; phylum Neocallimastigomycota; class Neocallimastigomycetes; order Neocallimastigales; family Neocallimastigaceae; genus Neocallimastix; species Neocallimastix lanati (nom. inval.). The sequence goes on along the minus strand of JACVTC010000105.1, from coordinate 47,444 downwards.
AAATTTATGTATTAATCTAGTTTTTATTGTATTTCTTATTAAAACTTAATTTATATATTTTTATTATTTAATTTTAACATTAATGAAAGTAAATTTAATATTTATACTTTAATATAGGAAAACTTTATTATAGTAAATAATTATAAAAGAGAAAAATATTTGGAAATAGTTTTATTTCTTTGTCCAAGAATAAGAAATAGTAGATTAGTGTAATTCTTGAGATCAAAATATGAAAATAAATATTAATTTTAGGAATAAATGTTAGTTTTATATTTTAAATAATGATAAGTAAATGTCCATTCTTCTAAATAAATAAAATTTAAATAAAATTATTTTTATAAAACATATAAATTATATCCCCCAAATAAAGAATAAACCTTAAAAGAGCCGAACCTGAACTTCGTACTTTATCAGAGATACTGAACCAAATATTTATAATCTTTTTATACTCATTTATTTAATTAAAACTTTAAAAAATATAAAATATGTAGATAAAATGTTAAAAAATTACACTTTATAATTTATATAAATATTTAATATTAAAAAAAAAATTTTTTTTTTTTTTTTTATTTTTTGTTACTGATCGAGTAAAATTATTCAAAATAAAATTATTCAAAATAAAATTATTCAAAATAAAATTATTAAAAATAAAATTATTAAAAATAAAATTATTAAAAATATATAATTATATTCTTAAATATTTAATTTTATTATTCTTATTTTCATTTTTAAGAATTATATAGTTATATTTATTACATTTATTATTTCTAATATATATTTATTATATATTATATTATACTTTGATAGATTATATTTTAAATGTATATTTATCTATTATTATTTTAATATTTGTAAAATTATTATTAAAGATTTCCTAATAACAACTCTTCTTTATGGTAATTTAGAGAAGACCCTGGGTTAATTGGGTTCATAAATTAAAATATATTAATAAAGGTGAATTAAATATAACAATATTAATATCAATGTCACATATTTATTAATCTATTTTTATGTAATTATTAATAAATAAATTTTATTAATAAATAAATTTTATTAATAATTAAAGTTTTTTATTTCACTTTATAGAATTTAATTACATTAAATATTATATGATTTATTTTATTAATATTATTAATATTTCCATATATTTAAATTATAATTTTAATAATTAAATAAGTATTATATATGTATATATATAATACTTATTTAATATATATATTTTTAATTTATATTTTTTATTACCATTTAGGTTTTAATAATTAATCAGATGATTAATTTATATTTTTTATTACCATTTAGGTTTTAATAATTAATCAGATGATTAATTTATATTTTTTATTACCATTTAGGTTTTAATAATTAATCAGATGATTAATTTATTTTAAATAATATTACCATTTAGGTTTTAATAATTAATCAGATGATTAATTTATTTTAAATAATATTACCATTTAGGTTTTAATAATTAATCAGATGATTAATTTATTTTAAATAATATTACCATTTAGGTTTTAATAATTAATCAGATGATTAATTTATTTTAAATAATATTACCATTTAGGTTTTAATAATTAATCAGATGATTATTTCAAATATGAAATAATTGCTTAATTTATTTTAAATAATATTACAATTTATTATAGATTATTTATAATAAGCTAATAAAAATAATAAGTTTTTAAAATTATATTGTTAAATTTATTATAGATTGTTTATAATAAGCTAATAAACATAATTAGTTTTTAAAATTATATTGTTAAATTTAAAATATAACAATTAATTAAAAATAAATATGGAATTGGATAACGATAACGATATAAGAAATGAAAATGATGAATATAATAATAGTGATGATGAATATTTATATGGTTCTGACATAAGTATTGAAAATTTTGAAAATGATAATAATAATGATGATAATAATAATAATGATAATAATGATGATAATAATAATGATGATAATAATAATGATGATAATAATAATGATGATAATAATAATGATGATAATAATAATGATGGTAATAATAATGATGGTAATAATAATGAAAGTACTAAATATAACAATAAAAAGAATATTTGTGATCCAAAGTATGATGATATATTTAAATCAATTTTTGGTAATGATAAACATAAGAATATTACCAAGCAATTTTTAAGAGATATTATTGATATTGAAATAGGAGATTCAGATAAACTAATTTTTAAAAATGCTGAATTAAAAAACGAAAATCAATATATAAAAAACGAAAAAAGACCAATTGTAGATATTAATATTGAAATTAATAAGGAAAAAACTAAAAAAGTAAGGAAAAAAATTCTTAATAATAAAAATGATAATAATGATAATAACAAAGAAAATAGTAATAATAATAACTCGTATATTGAAAAAGAAGAAAATGTCACTTTTAAAGAAAAAATAATTGTTGAAATGCAAGTGTATAGAG
>JACVTC010000105.1:37500-42500 GCA_016946835.1 Neocallimastix lanati (nom. inval.) | reverse complement strand
ATTTTTTTTTTTTTTTTTTAATTAAAGTCTACATTTTAATTATTGAAAAATTTCATCTATTTATACTTTTTGACAAAAATAAATAGGTAAAGCCTTTCTACATTTATCATTATATCAGTAAAAAAAAAAAAAAAAAAATAAAAATGATCTACTATTATTAATTATTTCTTTAATTTTATATTAAATTAAATTAACTAATTCATAAATTAATTATTTAATTTTGTTAAAAATAATGATTCGTCATACAATAAATAAATTAAAATAAAATATAAATTAATATAAATAACGAAATAATTTCATTGTATAAAAAAAGTATAAATACAAAAGGATATATTTTGTTTTTAAAAAATATAGATATAACCATAATAATATATATAAAAAATAGAATGCAATAATAAAATATATTAAATAAAAAAAATGTATTTAACAAAACTCTTAAATATCTTTTTAATAAAAATTGAGTGTCATCTAATTTGTTCTTTTAATAGATTAAGAGTCTCAGTCATACCGATTGAGAATTTCATAAAAGTTAAGTTTTAAATTTTCATTATACTTGCTTATTAATAAATAAACATAAATAAATAAATAAATAAACAATATCTTACAAATACTAATTTTTTTTATTTTTCTATTCTTCGAACATATACACATAAGAAATTACTCAATTTTGAAAATTATAAATAAACAGTAATTCTTCAAACGGATAAGTATCGAATATTAAAAACACATAAATCATTGAAAGATAAAAATCATAAAAAAAAAAAAAAAAAAAAAAAAGTAAAAAAATAATAATAAAATAAAATAAATAAAACATAGTAAAGATAAGTCAGCTATAATATTTAAGCTGAAGTTTAAAAGATAAAGGAAACAAACAAATAATGTTTTTCACATTTAAGCTAAAATGCATATAAAGAAAGAATAAAAAAAAAAAAAATAAATAAAGTCAGCTCTATAATTTTAAGTTGAAGGATAAAATAAAGAAATAAATAATATCCAAGGTCAGCTATTAATGTTTAAGCTGAAGGATATAAAGTAAAAGAGTATAAAATAAAAAAATATATATTTATAATATCTTAGGTCAGCTATAAATGTTTAAGCTGAAGGTTATAAATTAAAGGAATATGAAATAAAAAATATATATATAATATTTAAGGTCAGCTATAAATGTTTAAGCTGAAGGTTATAAATTAAAGGAGTATGAAATTAAACTAAAAATAGACACTTAAACAAAAAAAAAATATAAACTTCAAACACTTCAAATTAAATAATAAATTAAAAGGGAAATAATAATATAAATCGTTCAATATAATATTATTTTAATATAAATAAAAGCACTAAAAATAGAATTTTAATTATAAAATTGTTATCATTAATACTAACAATATAACGAACCAATACAATAAAATTAATCATATAAATAATATCATTTATAATGTATATATATATATATATATAAAAAGGTTATTTTTAATATAGATATTTATATTAAAAGTTTTATTTATATTAATTTAATTTGACAAAAAGTCAAATGTGCAAATCAACATTCATCAATCCAATAAAAAGATTTATATTCATTATGAAAATATAAAATTTATTTATATACTTATTTATCCATATATATAATTATATCATTCGAAATGTATAAAAAAGACAACAAGAAAACTCATATTTTATTCTCCAATTTAAAAATATATATATATATTGATTAAATCGTTTAAAACAATAATTACAGTATTAATTCATTCAAAATGCCAAGACCAGCTAGAAATAATAATTCTCGTCTTATAGATATCACCAATGATATCTTACCCAAAGGGATTCAATTCAACTACTCGGAAAACTTCAACAATGTATGTGAACTATCTCTAGAGAATTTCCAATATTGGAGGACCAATATCCTATATCTACTTACTATCAATAATTTAGAAGAATATATTAGTTCCCCTGTTGTGAAGAAACTTAAAAGGTGCGATATCACGGACAATATAGAAAACTATATAATAGACAATTTTGATGGGTCCTTAGTGTATGCTCCAAACACTACTAAGGAGGACATAAAGAAAGATATTCTCGTCAAGTGGATCATCACCAACAGCCTCGGCGAGAAAACAAAAGCACTACTTAAGAGTCACAACAAAACCGCCTACCAAATGTGGCAATTTCTTCAAGAGTCTTTCACTTTAGGTGTTGAACATAAAAAGATGATCCTAAAACAAAAACTAAATTTATTAAAGTTCAATATGGAGGATGACATTCATATTTTTATCGCAAACCTCCAAAACATGATAGAGGAATTAGAGAATATAGATTCCACAATGGCAGACAATGTAAAGGTAGGAATCTTAGCCAGGGCCCTTCCAGAAGATTTAAAATGGATCAATGTTTTTCAGTTTAATAATAATTGGAAAGAATGCTGTGCCTACGTGAAAAGACTGATTCCGGATATCGTATATTCGAGGTTAAAAGAAAAAGAGATACTAGAATTAAAGCCAAAAAACGTTTTCAACCTTCAAACCAAGAACAACCATATCTATAATAAATTAAACCACAAATTAAGACGAAGAAGGAATGGAAGATGCTTTCTTTGTGGAAAATACGGCCATTATCAAAAAGAGTGTTTCAAAAACAAAAGAAATAAAACTAAAAGGTTTGGTAAAAATAAATTAAACAAAAACAAAGAAAGAAAATATAATCCTAACCCTTCAAGCAACAAACCAGTATATTCAATAGATGCTTCTAATAATTACAAAGATAATTATCAAGAGGATTTTATAAAAGATTATAACTCGGAAAGTGCAATAGAAATTAATAGCATCTAGACTGATAATAATTACAACAAATTAACACGAGAAATAAATAATAACAATTTCATGATTTGGATCCTCGATTCTGGTGCTTCAATAAGCACTACCAATGATATTAATTCCCTTATCAACCTAAAAAAGTGCAACACAAATATTATACTTGCCGATGGAAAAGAAATACGTTCAAGTTATATTGGAGACTTTGTTGGTTACATAGACGAACATAAATTTATCCTAAAGGATGTTTTTTACTCAAAATTTATCAAAAGAAACCTAATAATAATAAATCAATTGATTAAACAAAATTACAAAATAATATTCAACAACAATAATAATTCAACTCAAGCTATCATTTATAATGAAGATGGAAAAAGAATTTATAATTCAATATCGGACAACAAAAACATTTTTAAAGTTTTTATCTCAAAAAACCCATCTAAATTTACATATGATAATCAAAACAATAAATATGAAATCAACAAAGTGAAAATCAACAATTATAAAATGATGAACCTGTGGCATAGACGTCTTGGCCACTATGATATTTCAAAAATTAAAGACAAATTAAGCAACATCAACATTAAAAATAACAAATGTTCCATTTGCATTAATTCAAAAATGAAAAATAAACCCTACAAACTTTCAACTAATAAAACTAATCAAATATTTGATCTAATACATTTAGATTTGGTTGGTCCGATCACACCCTCTATTAACAATAATAAATATTTTCTATCCATCCTTGATGATTTTTCTCGCTTCGCATGGGTTATATTTTCTGAAAATAAAACAGACATATTCAACAAATTTATTATCTGGCACAACAACATATATAATACATTTAATATTAACGTCAAATCAATCAAGTCAGATAATGGTAAAGAATTTAGCAATACTAATTTCCAAACATTTTGTCAAGAGAATGGAATAATCCATAACTTCACAGTTCCATATAATCCTTCCCAAAATGGAAAAGTCGAAAGACTTAACGGTACCCTTATCTCTTCTGCAAAAGCTCTGTTAAATGAAACGAAACTTAGTCGCCATTTTTGGGAATACGCAGTAGATACAGCTAACTTTATCCATAATAGACTCCCTCATCAAGGCAATGAAAACAAAGTCCCTTACGAGATACTTTACAAAAAATCCGTTAATTATAATATATTTCGTGTTTTTGGATGCCGTGTGTACTTTTATGTTCCAAAAGAACTTCGATCGAAATTCGACAACAACGCCCATCCTGGTGTCTTTATTGGTTACTGCAATAATACTAATGCATATAAAATTTTCGATTTAATATATAACAAAATTGTTACCGCCCGTACTGTTGAATTCATAGAAAACGAACCCGGAAATCTGCTTTTATATCACTTCCCTACCAATAACGAATTCAGGGAGAGCAGTCATATAAAATTTTTAAAACAATATCCACATAGCAATCAATCAATTTACTTAGATAATAAATCGGATATTAATATAAAATCAAAAGAAAATAAAATGAATAACAACATAGCAAATAATAATCAAATTTTTCACATACCTGACAATACAAGAAATAATAATATGAATAATAATATTAGCAACAATATTAACAATAAAACCAAAAATAATGCCAAAAATAATACCAACAATAATACCAACAATAATATCAATAACATTATCAACAACGACGACAGTAACATATACATTAATATTGACAACAAAAATAATTACAATAATAAAAGAAAATTAAATAAACAAAATAATACAATAATAAAACGAAAAAAGATTAACAATACGAAAACACCAAACTCAAAAACAAATAATCTAGTTGAACCATACAACTATAGAGATATATTCAAATTAAACGATAAAATACAATGGTTAAATTCGGTAAAAGAGGAACTAAACAATATGAGAAAACTTAATGTTTATACAATAGTAAAATCAGTACCCAATGGATCCAACGTTATTTCATCACGTTGGGTTTTCAAATATAAGAGAGATCCAAATGGCAACATAACAAAGAGAAAGGCTAGACTCGTCGCTAAAGGATATACTCAAGAATACGGAGTGGATTATAAGGAAACCTTCCCTCCAACTCTCAAACAAGACACAATCCGAATAATAACCGTGTTAGCCGTACAAAACAATTTTAATATTAAACAAATCGATATTAATTCAGCGTACCTAAATGCACCATTAAAAGAAGTTATC